>CM049812.1:8584658-8896137 GCA_027422405.1 Ptychobarbus kaznakovi
TCTGTGAGATACTGTATATATATATATATATATATATATATATAATTATTTTATTATTATTTTAATAACATCTTTGTCCACTTATATTTCATTCATCACATATTAAACCACTATGTCTTTAAACATTTCAAAACATTAATATTTTAATGAAGATTTGTATATCAGTTCATATATATCCGAGTATGTGTTTGTGTATACTGACTTGCGCTCATTTTTATTGTTTGATATAGTCGATATTATTATCCCTTTGTAATCTCCTCAGTACATCTGCTGATATTGTAAGTGACATTCTGACAGATATCAGCAATCAAAAGCCACAGCAGGAGATGATCCCTGAGTAAGCTTTGACCGCAAAATCATCTGATAAACACACAAAAACACGCACTTAAACACACACAGAATCTCATGTTAGGAATATGAATAAATTCACACACATAAAACACAGTAAGAGCCATTAAGAATGAGAGAAGGATGAAGATACACTACAGGAACACTAGCGAAGCTAACTGACGTTATTAGCCACATCACAACATTTAAATACATGACCTGCCACCAGATCCACAGCAACCACAAGAGTACCACAGACAGAAACGATTAAGAAGCCACAACAACACACGATTTGTCAGGAAAGAGGGAAGTAAAGTATTGAGAGGCAGTACTAAGATATTTACTCTTCCACCAAAGTGCCATTTTCCACCTTGAGCCTCCGACGAACCCTCTCCACTCAAACTACTGTCCTGTTGCACAAGCCAGCGCTGAACCACATGAGCCTAGAAGACACCAATACCACAAAGACAGAGCGTGTTAATATACACAGACACACACATGAGACACATGAACACATACGGGCAGGTGAAAACACTGAAACTGCATGTGCAAGGCTGTGGTAACACAAATAGATCATGAATGGTGCTCCATTAAATGAGTCATTTTAAACTACAAGTATGAGCACGTAAAAATGTATAACCACAATCTGCTTAAATGCCTTCAATCTTTTTAAAAGCAGTATAAAATTGTGCAAACAAAAAAACAGCACTATTGACCATTTCAAGGAATAAGAGAGAGAATTACACAACGTCACATTTTTCGTTTCAATCTTGAGAGGATGACTGCAGAACCCCAGTCGCATTAAAGGGATTCCAGCTCTGGTTGCTAAGCAGTTGCTAGGAGAGCGGTGACATCATTTTCAAGATTCACAAAAGCCTACATGTGTGGCATTCTATTGACGCAGGGAGCAAGCTGACTCTGAGCACATGAAGATGCAGAGAGCAAATTGACCTAAATTGTTCTGGATTTCTGTTCAAATAAAATGAATGACATATTGCTATTTATATTTGGATGTTTATAAATATCCATTACAAAGGAAATATATGATGTAAAAATCACACGAAGTATCACAAAAAAAAAAAAATAATAATTTTTTGGTGCACAATTCCAAACAGTGGACAGTTATTTATAACCCTGTTTATGTATGTACACAGTAGATATAGACTCATTGTCATTTTTTTTCAGTGAAACAAAAGTTAAATGTGTTCAAACTCTCCTTCTTATTATTTTATTTTAGAGACAATCTAATCTGTCTTCTTTTTATTTAAAAAATACAACACACCACAAACATTTGACCCACTTTCAAAGAACATTTATTCACACCTAGCTTCTTGATAAACACAAACAACACAAGTTTTTACGTTAATATACATATCGTTTTCACGATTTTTAACCAAAATGACATGTGTTACCCCACCTATAGGTCTGAGAAAGCAATTTGCTTTAATTGAAATCCTTCTTGTGTACTTCACAGACACCACACTTGTAATACACACAGTTTTGATTGACACTATAATGTCCTCAGTCAGTTTTTGCTTTGAATTAAAACGGTGTCTTAAACTAAATAAATAAAAATAGGAATGTAATCATATGTTAGAACTGTATTACGATCATCACACTACAAATAACCCAATAGTCTAAAACTTTGACATGATTTTTTGTACCGTTTTTTTCAAACCTAATAGGTTTAGCTGACGCAATTTGCTAACTGGCTAGACAGAAAACTAGCTACCTGATGCTAAGTTCAGAGGTCATTTTAGCTAAATATAAAATTAAAATACTAATATAATCAATTACGAATTAAAAAATTATAATAGTCATTTAAAAAAAAATTAAGTTAGCTGAGAGAATCTGGCTTGTACCTGATGCTAACTTGAGGTAATTTATGGAAAAAACAAAGTCAAATTTGATGTTCCAACCTGAGAACAGATTAGAACTTTTTATTTGATGAAAATTACAAAGGATTTGATGTGCAGAACAGGATAAAACACAGTAATTGCCCATTGCCCCTGGGGGCATTTTACCCCACACACTATGTTTGAGAAAAAATATATATCTGAAAATATAATTATATTTTATTAAATAACTCATACTCCCTATGTACAAGCCCTACTGTTCTCATATAACTCTGATGTTCTACAAAACAACAAGCTTTAAAACACTTTTTTTCTTACTGCTGAAAATTAGATCATTTACTGTGAAATCCGTTTTCTCTTTGGTACATCACCAGTGTAAGCGCACTGTACAAAAATAATTACCTTTGTTTTTTAATTATTGTAAGGGGTAGGTTTAGGGTTTGGGTAGGTGTAGGCGTAATAATGTTAGGGTCAAATTAACATTCGGAGAAAAGTAATAATTGTCCATTTCTTAGCCACAACCCAAGTTTTGCAACTGTACTGAATCATGGGTAATGTAGTTTTTTTTTACTATGAATTTCAATAGACAATGGTATTTTACCAAAATTTTGATAATGTGACTATATACATATATTATCTGTTATGAGGCACAACACATCAGTGGAACTGGCTAAATTGTATGAGAATGAAGTTGTCAAAAATCAATATGACAAAACAATTAAGCACTAGGCCATGTCAAAACCTCCAAAGAGGAACTGTCCAGACTGTTCAGGACTCTACTGTGACACAAACCCAGACACACGTATATAGAGTGCACCGGGGGGAAATGAGTTCCTCTCAGCAACTGTCAGCATAATGTCACGTTTCTCATTTACGTGAAGTGCAAGAGCAGTCAATTAATTAATTTAGCATAATCCCTAATGTATCATGAGTGTAGATACAGATTAACACACAGTTCGGAAAGTTAAGTGATGACATCATACACCGTTGTAATTGTGAGGGATATATAACCGGTGAATAGAAAAGGGTCACGGCAACATACAACAACCTGTCTGGCTTCTCACACACCTTTACATTCTCACACACTCGCTAAAAATAGTGACAAAGACGTCATTTGGAGCTCGACACCAGTAGGCTGAGAATGATGAATCGCAGTAATGAACCCTCCAGGGTTTGCTTTGAGACCCACTTCTACAGAAAGAGAAACCTACATAGTGGTGCTAGGGTAGCCATTTATAACACACACATGCAGAGCTGTGCCTCTCACACACACTTAAATAAACACATAGAAAATGTTACAGCTCAATATCTTCCGTTTGATTGAATGGTCAGGCAGTGCCAGTGCAGCAGCCACTGTATCTATGCAGTGCCAGGAAGCAGATATACAAAGCCTTGTATAAGAATCCTTTGAAGGTCACAGCGTTCTGCAGATCTATAAATAAAGATCTATAATTACTGCACACTATTATTATCGGTTAGCATGACAGTGCTAAAAGTCCATAGCAGGCCATGAAGTGCATATTTTAATAAGAAAAAATGCTTGGATGTACAGTATTTTAACATTAAAGATATTGTTCAAATGAACATTTCAAATGTAGCTTGTAAAATTTTTCCGTGGAACACTGAAAAGGTGAAAAATAACAAAATCAAATAAAAATGATTAGATTAGTAAAATTTTATCTAAAGATTACTAAAATTTACTATTTTAAATATCAATTAATACTTAAACAAATTTTTTTAAGAATAAAAAGGTGATTTTTTAAATAATATTATAGATGCTCTTTTCAAAATAATAGATGTCGCCAATCCACTTCTGTTATTTTGAAACTATTAGACAAGACAAAAATGCTCCATCAAAACATCATAACAAACGGTACATATAACCTGTGCAAGTCTTCTGATAGCTTTCTGGGGTGTTATTAGTTGTTTAAATACAATTCTATTCAACAGCATCTTAGTTTTTGTGTTACTTATACAATTTTGGTATTGACTACTGAAATTTTGGTATTGCGGCAATCATACTTTGGACAATACACTGTACACATTAACACTGGCATGTTGCTTGTTTATCACAACACATCTTTTTGTATAACATGGCTGTGTTTTTTGCCTTTCATACATGGCAATTTCCTTGAAAACACTGGCAGCCAAACAGATCCGGCCGTGACCTGGAGAATGCAAAATCAATAAACAGACCAAAGGCTAAACTTAAGTGGGAGTTGATCAAATATCGATAGACAGTGTTCATAATTTTTGTATTCATGTTTCATGTGCTTATTCGTGTGTTATTTCTTGGAACGCACTCTTGTGTAGCCTCAACATCTTGTATAAATTACTGCATCAAGAGCTGCTTTCAAGTGTCGAAAACAAAACAATCCTTTGTGCATTCATTCATGCATTATTTAATAATCACAATGTGTGAAGAATATTAAAAATCAACTATACAGCCATTGAAATCAAGACTGAACTGATAGTGTATACAATGTATAACATCATACTCTCACTCAGGATGTAAAATAATGAAACCCTTTAGCAAGTAATGATAACTGGCATCAGTGTAAGCAACGTCCTGTTTTCTTTTACACCGGTGCTAAAACGGAGCCAATAAAATATTGATGTGTACGTCAGGCTTCTGCGTCTGCAATACATTAGAAACAAAACAAACTTTATCTCAGATGTATCCCCAGTCTTGGTCTCTTCTTAAATTACTAAAACAAAGAGATAGAGACAGAAAACACATAGAGAACCTTGGACACAGATCTCAATTCCAGTTAATGACTGCACTAATGATCACATTAAAAGATGATCTGGTTGTCCATTTCTAGATTTGGTGTGAGCAAACGCATATCCAAATGTCAGCAAGCTAATGTTCAGACCACAATGCTAAATTATTTGAATGCAGTTATTCATAATTGTAATGTAATAGTCCCCAATATGCCCAGTGTTTAGTAATATATTAATTAATTTTAGCTATATATATAGTGATAGCAGATCACTTCTCCTCCTCCGTTTTATTTCTATCTTCCTTTACTCTAAACACACTCTCCCTTCTGTCATGCAACTGCATTTCATTCTCTCTTTCTCTCTGTCCTCTAACTGAAACTGCAGATCTTTTCAGTCACATCATTAATAATAATAATAGGATTTTTACGGTTGTAATTTCTAGCAAGTATCGGTTTAATAATACATAATTAAAATCAACCAATTGTATTCAGATCCCATCCCTCCATTCAGCAGATCACTTCTCCTCCCTCCGTTTTATTTCTATCTTCCTTTACTCTAAACACACTCTCCCTTCTGTCATGCAACTGCATTTCATTCTCTCTTTCTCTCTTTCCTCTAACTGAAGCTGCAGATCTTTTCAGTCACATCTCATTGCAGAGCCCAGCGCTTCCTCTTCAATATTCATGAGGACTGCAGAAGGCCTGACTGCAAAGCACGCTGGGTAGAGCCCCTCAGAGTCTCCTAATTACATCACCGTTATGTACTGACGTCCACCTCTGTTTCATCCCTCAATATTAGTCCTGGGTATGATCGTACATCTCAGCACTCACACTAAATATTAATCACACTATTAATGCCCGATTTCCCAGCGTTCTCATTAAAATCTTCTCATCTCTTTATGTGTGTTTTATTTCTCAAGATGCACATTGACGCAGAAGAGAAAATGAGGAATTAAAAGAGAATGAGAGAGAAACACTGAGTAAAAAGAGAGGGAGGAGGAGGAGGAGGAGGAGGAGAAGGAGAGTTGGATGTCCAAGAGTCAGGAAGTCAGAGAGTTGTGTGTAAGACGCCTGCCGAGCTCCCGCCAGCACATGGCCACCGACTCCGCCTCCTCCCTCGGGGCCAATCCCTCTCCACAGGAGCACGAAAGTAGCATCAGGGGGTGGCAGTCTGCAAGCTACCGTCAGATGGGCACAGCAAACACACCAGCACGCTCTGAAGCAGATACTAACAGCACACTGGACAATAGTGTGCAGAATGGAGGTAATAGGAGTGATGCTTATAACCTGATTCTGGTTTACAGTGTAAAATCATCTTGAACTACTATGCAAATGAATGACAAATTCCTAATATTTAATTATAAATAATAAATGTTTCTTGGGAACCAAATCAGCATATTAAAATGATTTCTGAAAGTTCGTGTGACACTGAAGACTGGAGTAATGGCTGCTGAAAATTCAGCTTTGCATCATTACTTTTTAAATTAAATTAAAAGAGAAAACATTCTAATCTGTAATAATATTTCACAATATTGCTGATTTTACTGTATTTTTTATCAAATATATGCAGCCTTGGTTAGTATCAGAGACTTCTTTCAAAAACTTTTACCCACCCCAAACTTTTGTATGGTACTTAAGTTCTATGTTCACCAAACAGCTTTCACAAAAATATAACAATATTGTAATTTTAGCTTGTAGGACACAAGTCATAATTAAATAACTTAAGTGTTTCAATTGTTAACTACATAAGTTATTTAAGACCAACAGGCAAAACCACTGCTAGAGAAAAATGCCTAGTTCTGTCATGAAGCTCTAGATGGCGCAGGCTGACGGGTATTAATGTAACTGATGATAATCACAGCGTTAAACGACTTGGCGCAAGCTGATTGGTTCATGTTGCATACGCAGCCAATAAGCTTGCTGCTTTACATTTAAATGGCTGCTTAGCATCCACTTGAGCATTTTGCAGCGCGCTTTCAGAGTTCCTCTGAAACCCTCCACAACCCAAGCTCCACCTGTATAGATCTATTATGGGTTACGGGGCAGTCGTGGCCTAATGGAGAGAGAGTCGGACTTGCAACCCAAAGGTCGTGGGTTCGAGTCTCAGAAAAGCACCAGGGATTGTTGGGGGGAGTGAATGTCCAGCGCTTTTCTCCACCCTCAATAGCACAACTGAGCTGCTACCCACTGCTCCGGTGTGTGTGTGTGTGTGTGTGTGTGTGTGTTTGTTTGTTCACTACTCACTGCTGTGTGTGTGCACTTGGATGGGTTAAATGCAGAGCACAAATTCAGAGTATGGGTCACCATACTTGGCCACAAGTCACATCCTTTCCTTTCCTTATTTTATATGCTATTTGTGCAGCAGCAGTATGTCTTAAATACTCACAGCACCATATTGCTGTATGCATTAGAAGTAGCAAATTCCTGCTCTTGTAGGCAACAGAAATGCTGCACAGCAGCAGCAGCAATCCAGCAGCAGCAGCGTAGCAGATCTATATAAATATCAAAAAAATCTCATGTATATCCTGTTAAATATGTAACTAGATGAATAATCACTCTCTCAGGGCTGCTGCACTAGTCTATCAAGCACAAAAGATACAACACACTCAAGGTCTTCAAATATGAATAAATGATTCACCTAAATTCTTTTAGACCAACAATTATTAATTTGTTTGGTTGGCGGATATTGATTTTCAAAGCACCCAAAAGTTTACCGATAAGATTTTTTTATAACCGATACCGATACCAATTATTTGCATGTTTATGTACCCGATAACCGATATGCAGAACCAATATTTATTTACTGTTATAAAGTAAATAAATAACTGAGTGAAGTAAGTCCATACTTCACTTTGGTTTTTCCACCTTTCAGTCATCTTAACAACAACAAAAAACTGTTGAAAATGAACAGTCTTTCATGTTAAATTTAATCTTCAAATTACAACAATATTTTTTTTATATAAAAAGCATCAGCAACACTGATGTTAACAATAAGCAAAAGAATGTCTAATGTTTTCAAATGGAATAAAGGACAGGAGTCATATCAACTTCATTTTAAACTACAGTTTTAGGTTTATAAGCTGTTTAATAGACTAAACAGTGAAGAATAATTCACTGGATAATGTTAATTCACTGAATAATATTCTCTGGAATATTGAAATAAGCTATAACAAACAAAACATCGTATTTTATTGCATTTCTCAACTGGTATGTTATATCAGAATTACAAAATGTTTTTGTCATTCTAGATTATGAAATGCCTGCTGACAGCACGGTTTATCTATTTACACAGAACTATAATCAAACTACGATCGCTTGCGGAGATAATAAATAATTAATTTAGATAGAGATGTATTTATTTAGATGTTTATTGGCAAAATAATGGTTATATAGTAAATGTTAATATAATTTTGTGTGTTTTATACAAGTGAATCTTGTTAAAAGTTCCATGGGGTGGCCGTGCTGGAGCATTTCCTGAGCATCAATCATTGAGTGAACAGGAATATGAAAGCGGCTTCACGAGACTAATGATGAGCATATACAACAGAGAGAGAATTAAATTCAGCGCTTTTATTTCCAACATGCGCTCATTCATGGCTGTATTATTTAATTCATGCATAGTTACGTTTTTATTGGGAAAGAGTGACGGATTAGCTTACGTGACTCCGTGAGTTCGTCTCTATTTCTTAGAGCCAAGCTGCATAAACTGCATATCAGGCATTTATGTAATACATCCAATTTGTGCATTAATGGCCGTTATGTTAAATAAAGTTTACTAACTACAGCAAATCAAGTACCTGGACGCCGTTGTTGTTGTCTCAACGCGCTGCAATAGCGATCCTGCGCACAATTCTCAAAACAACCACTAGATGGAGGCATTTATCGGTGAATCCGATACTACAAAACCGATATCCGATAATGGTAAAATGCTTAAATATCGGGAAAATATCGGTAAATCGATATATCGGTCGATCTCTACTCCAAAAGGCTGAGTTGCAAATAGCTTCTCAATTTCAAACCATGATGTATTTTCCTTTTTGTTGCACTCTGCGATTCTTTGGAGCTCCTTTTCAGCCCTGAAAGGCCATTTCACCACAGAGAGTCTCTGAGTGGCATGAATTCATGAAAATACAAACATCCAGAGGGCACATGAGCCATTCTAAGAGTCTAATGGCAGAAACATCTTAGGGCAATGTCGATTTTATCGTTCTTTTGTGCAAGTCATTTCTGTGGCCCTGTTTCACGTTTAGCGTGAGAATAGGAAGGGATGAGCATGTGAATGGAGAGAGGGCTGGGATGTGGTACACATCAGCACATAAATAATGGAGGAATGAGTGAAGCATCTGCAGATTTCTGTTCTATTATAAAAATCACCCATATTATGTGATATTGTTTTACTTGCTTGTTTTCTATGTTCCATTCTGTTTTCTACCCATGGAGAAAACATACTCAAATAATGGCATAACAAATACACTCACCGGCCACTTTATTAGGTACACCTGTTCAATTGCTTGGTAACACAAATTGCTAATCAGCCAATCACATGGCAGCAACTCAATGCATTTAGGCATCTAGGGCGGCATCCGAAAACTGAAAAAATGCTGCCTTCGGAGGACACATTCCAAGGTAGGAAGGCACCAAGGCAATCCAAAGTTAGCTTCACTTCCTGTCTCATGAGATACCTTCTTCATCTGATCGATTTTTGAAGGCAGCATAGATGTATCCTTCACTTCCTTTGATATCCCACAATCCTGTGCGTTCGATTCCGTGAAGGTTGAGCTAAAAAATAAAGATGGCATCTGAAAGTTGCGTTTGGTGGTTAGTTTGTGTGTAAATTAGGGATGTGACGAGATCTCGTGAGATCCGATGTGTCGATATACGTGACGATATCCTCGCAAAATATTTTGCAATGTTTACATTAGAGCTGCACAATTAATCGTTAAAAATTGCACTTGCGATCTTGATTCAAACAACCACGCGATCTTATTCCTGAATGACAACGATTCAGCTATGTCTATTAAGACTGTTTCACATCGCGAGAGTCAGTGGAGCGTGAGAAGCACGTTTTGTAGTTATGTTGATGAATCAGAGGCTTCGGCAACACTTTGGGCCCATTAGTACCAATTGAGCATCGTTTAAATGTCACAGACCTACCTGAGTATTGTTGCTAACCATGTCCATCCCTTTATGACTACAGAGTACCCATCTTCTGATGGCTACTTCCAGCAGGATAATGCACCATGTCACAAAGCTCAAATCATCTCAGACTGGTTTGAACATGTCAATGAGTTCACTTTACTCAAATGGCCTCCACAGTCACCAGATCTCAATCCAATAGAGCACCTTTGGGATGTGGTGGAACGGGAGATTCGCATCATGGATGTGCAGCCGACAAATCTGCAGCAACTGCGTGATGCTATCATGTCAATATGGACCAAAATCTCTGAGGAATGTTTCCAACCCCTTGTTTAATCTATGCCATGAAGAATTAAGGCAGTTCTGAAGGCAAAAGGGGGTCCAACCCGGTACTAGCAAGGTGTATCTAATAAAGTGGCCAGTGAGTGTAGATACAGTAAAACTAAACACCCTTATGAATATATGTTTATATTCAATCAAATTCAAATTCAATCAATCACATATCTCATTTAATTTTACAAAATGTATGCTAAAAAAGTAAAAAATGAATAAAAAAATAAAATAAATATTAAAACAATCTCTTAAAACAAGACTTTTATGCTATTTTACTTCAAAGATATTATTACTGTCAGATATTTCTGAAACTTCAATAAGATACCATTGTGTACAGTTTGGACTACATGTTGTCCGCATAATCAGCCAATCATAAAAGAGGTCATTTAAATATTACATACTGTGCAAAGTCTTAAAGGTACAGTAGTAAAACTAGACTGTTAAATTCTAAGGGTATGAGAAAGAGGGGAAATGGCCATGTAAAAAAGTCTTTACTAGCATTACAAATGGTCTTCAGGAAACAAAATTGCTATAAAGGTATGGTTTATTATCACTTTAAATGATGTTTAACACATATTCAATGTCTTTATTTTTTTTCCATAGAGGCAATACATAAATCTTCGACCGCAGTGCACCAACTACATTGCATTACCTAAGATATATGATGATATATTTTAAACCATAGGATGTTGCAACTCTGCGGAAGGTGCAATTGTGGGTATTAAGTAAATTTAGCCAGTTGATATGATTGCATCTTTGTAGTTTAAACAGATAATCAATTTGCCTTATGTAGAAAGAATAATAGTTAAACAATCCAGAACATGCAAAAAACCGCAGGATCCATTTCTACTGCAGTAAGAGTATGAGGCAAAATAGGCACTGAGGGAAAGAGGAAAATTTGTGGACACTGTCCTGCTCTGTCTTGACATTGAATGACTGACTCCCAAATGTGCCCTGTCATGAATCAAGACTGTAGGAGCTCCATTAAACTGTCACACACGTAAGCAACTGCACTACCACACATACACACACTACCAGAAAGTACACAAATTTGCAATTAATTGTTTCAGATAAACTGACACAGCAACCATAAATGCAACCATACAAGAGACGGTCACACAACTCAAGCACACACACAGAAACATGCTTACATCACTTCCTAGTCCCTCTGTCAGCATGCGGAGTGAGTGTATGACATATGTCTCACACGGCATGACTGTTTTGCCAACAGAAAGTGGAAATATAGACATTACACTACCCACACACATAAAGAGAGGCTCTGCTAATACATGAGTGTACATTCACTGGACTGGATCATTTAATTCTACAAAAGACGCTACGCCACCTACACACTTACAGAGATCAGAAGTGTGTGAAGACCTGCTAAAAAGACTAACAGTCAATGCTGTCTGTCTGTCTGTCTGTCTATCTATCTATCATAGGGGCTGGGCTGTAAGCAGTCTTTTAAAATATATTTCAAAAATGTAAACCAAGGCATTGTCAAGTCACCATTTAAAGCAGTGGTTCTCAAACCTGTCCTGGGGACCCCTAACCACAGCATATTTTGTATGTCTCCTCGTTTAACACACCTGATTCAACTCATCAGCTCATTAGTGGAGTCTGCAAGACTTGAAATGGGTGTGGCCTATGAGAGAGACATACAAAATGTATGGTGCCTGGGGGTCCCCAGGATAGGTTTGAGAACCACTGATTTAAAGTATGTTTTGACATTTTTTTCTAGTTAATTACACTGCCAATTAAAAGTTTGGGGTTAGTCAATTAAAAAAAAATAATAATAATCAGCGAAGGTGCATTATATTGATCAAATGTGACAGTAAAGGCATTGTTTCACAATTTAGTTTCTAATACATGTCGTTCTTTTGAAATTTACATTCATGGCGGAATCCTGAAAAAAATGTATCAGTTTAAAAAAAATATATATATTAAGCAGTAACTGTTTTCAACAATGAAATTAATAATAAAAAATCTTTAGCAGAAAATCAGGACTGGAGTAATGACTGCTGCAAATTCAACGTTGGCACCACAGGAATAAATTACATTTTAAAATATATTAAAATTAAATTGCAATAACATTTCAAAATATTAGTGTTTTTACTGCATTTTTTATTATATAAATGCAGTCTTGGTGACTTCATAATTTTCAAAAACATTAAGGACCAGATTTACTAAACCAGACAAATTAGCATTAGAGCGCAATTCCATAAAAACGAGAAAATTCTGCGGGTGATTTACTAACAATGCGCAAATTAAAGAACACAGACGCAGCCAGATCATTTCCATAATGACCAGCACAATTTACCAAGAGCAGCGCAGATTACCGCCTGATTTGTGTTAAATAATGGCACAAATACCAGTAATTTAACGAGCACAAACATTAGTAAATCGCATTTTGTGATTCATTTTAATACTCTCCTCCCATAAATTGCGTCTGAAAGGGAAATTCCTACAAATGCATATTCAATGAAGTCAGGTGCAAAAATAACTGTGCCCATGCCTTTTTAGCGCTAATTCGTCACTGCGCGTCTTTAGTAAATCCTGACAGTACAATTTTAACGCCAAAAGACGGTTTGCGCTGGCGCAAGCTGTTAGTAAATCTGGCCCTAAAATCTTATCGATCCAAAACTTTTGAATGGCTTATGTGAATTTCTTTAAAAAAAAAATTATTGTAATTCTACTTTCTTACATACAAACTGGAATCCTGCATCCTGTTGGTTACAATTAAAATTCATTGCAGGAATCAAACAGCTGCTCTCAATTACATGTTCTATGGCACACTACTGCATAACCAGCACACCAGCTTCCAAAACACAAGATTTGCTGGGTCAACCAGCATCCCATGCTGGGAGCCAGAGAGAAAAACACAAAATATCCTTGGGACCAGTAATATCGTGTGAGACGCAAGACAGGCAGGCAAGCAGGCAGACAGGTCTATCCACGTGTTTTTATTGCATGACCCTCTCAGCCTCTGCTTGATGAAGGATAGCCTTGTTAGTGCCTTCAGCAGCACTAGATGAAGGTGCTGCTCGGCCTGATGGATGTATCACATCGAGGACAGAGCATGCGTGTGTGGCTTATTTTTAGTTGCATAGTATTTTAACATTACTTCACCTTTAGTTCAAATAAAAAACAGTGTTCAATGTTCAGCAGTCAGAAGTTGATGAGGCAGAAATACAGAGTAGCAGCACTGAGACTGAGATAAAATAGCAGTTGATTCAGTCTGATTCACAAGCCATGATGCAGATGTCAAGTGTAGGGCAAGGTACTATGTGAGAGATAAAAGGACAGGATTAGTGAAGAAACACAGGATCGCCTACAGTCTATATATGAGGGAATGCCAGCGGATCACTACTAAACCCTCAGTGGGGTTCTGCTGCGGCTCACAGGGGATCGTGTCAATCCAGCAAGGGGTCACGTTCACACAGAGCGACACAGGTCACACAAATGGCATATTCACACTCTGACTAATCATACTTGTGCATGTTTGAATGCCATATTTTAAGTTCATACATTTAAAATGATGGATCATAGGCATTACAGCACTGAAAATGTATTAATTGATTTGTTGAGGTAGTTCAGATGGTTCAAAAAACCCAAAATGTAACTAAAAATTAGCAACATATAAATATGAATGATAAATGAAGAGATTATGTAAAATATTGCATATAAACTGGGCTTAACATGTCTGAGATCACATTAAAAAATTGGGATTCAAAATAGTTTATGAATAATATATCGAGAATTCATTCATTTACAGCCAGTCGGTTTGTTCAGACGGTTCGAAAACCTCAACATTTAACTAAAACAATTAGAAATTAGAAGCAGATCATAATATTTTCAATGAATGAAGATATAATGTAAAATAATTAAATAAGTAGGCATGCAGAGTGTATATACACTCTACACACACACACACACACATACACACACACAAATAATTGTTCTAGGTGACTAATCAATGGGTGAAAATGTGAAAACTCACTCAATGCTCATAATTGCTCAGATGCTCATAAACAAATAAATGCATTTTTTAAATGAAAAACACAAGCATTACGTCATACAGTCTTTAGAGTTATCAAGCCATGTTGCATTAGTTCACATGATCATAATCTGACCCGACACACACTATAAGCAGCATATAAACATCTCATCTTCAGTCCTCTGCAATATCTCACTGCTTCAGGCCCCAGTGCTGGGATGAGTCACCCCCTCTGGTTACTCTATTTTCCTTCATTACACTCTCTTCTCATGATGAGACTTCCTCCCAGGCAAGCGTGGTCAAGGGCTTAATTAGATAAAAGCGTAAGTTTAATATGAAAGAAAATTTGAGGGAATTAGTTGCTCGCTGAAGGCTGGAAGCTCACTGAAAGGCCATCGGCTCAAAGCCACAGAGAAGCTCTGGGTGAGTCAGAGCAGGAGAGGAATGCTGAGTGAGACCTGAGCCTGATACACAATCGTTATCCTACAACAGGACTCACAACAACTGCCAAACACCTCAGGCCTACTGTGCCAGCCACGGTCGTGCATGGGAATGAGAGCTCTGACAGATAAGAGTTTAGTGAGCAACTAAGTTGAAATGATACACTGGGGAAGGCCATGAAATCCACATGAATGACATGAATGCTGGAAAGGTATGCGAGGAACACTTGGCATTAATAGAAGAGACTCCCTCAAGCTGAAAGACCACCTTTGCTGATCAGGAGCATATGTTGTGTTTTGGATGGTGCTGGGTTTCTCTCCAAGCTGCATTTACAGCAAGACCTCCTTGGTCAACCAGCTTTACTAGAAAGACAATAAGATTCACAATCTTAGTCTACCTATGAACAGGGGCGGAGGCAGGGGGTGGCCAGGGGTGGCCTGATCTAAGCTTGGCCACCCCTTTGGCCACCCTGCTCAAAACTGCAGTTTTTGTCCTCTTTTTCTTGACAAGAAATGCATCTATTAAGACGCCGAACCAGTGTATTTTTTTGCATCCACATCAATTGGAAGACTTTTCAGACGCACACTGCAGCTTTGCCTCAGCACCAGGTGCGAGTCAAATGAGCGCGAAAAAGGTACACCAGCCAAATGAGCTTCAGTAGAACAATAAGATGCTGTTAGACTATATGTCAGTAAAAAACAACTTTTCTGTCCTGTCAGCCATCACTATGCTCACGGCGCATGCTCTGATCGCGTCATCATAAATAAGCGCACAAGAAACTATGAGCATACGACGTAGTTCTGTCGTCAGTTAAGTCATGAAATTACCAAAAAAGGCGATTAAAGCTGCAAACTGTGCATGCATGTATGTTTGCATTATATTTCAGAACGTCTCTCAAATGCATACTAAAATATAGGCTATGGTGCAATTCTAGATCACAATAAGGCACAATCTGATATGTATTTTAATTTGTAATTTAATGCACAAGTAAATGTGAGCACAGTGCACTTATACTAGAAAATATGCACAATCTTTTCAATAATTTTAAAAGTACAAACGAAAATGAAACAATTTAAATGCATAAAACAAACTCATTTTACATTCTGGCATTTATGTGCTGTTGTCTTCCGGCCTTTTTCACATTCTTATCACTAACATGTCTCAAGTCTCATACATGAGTGTGTAATGTTAGAGAACAAGTTTTTGGGGGGTTTTGAGAGCCAGAACCAAACTGACAGAGCTATAGTGAGCCGCTTTATTAAAATACCTGGAGGTGAGGAATAATAAAACAAATTGTCATATTCACTCAGTATTAATTGATATAATAATTCACAAATATCTCAATTACAATTAAGTAGAAATACATTGTATTCAGCTGTGTTTTAGGCACTAAAATAGTCTAGTACTTTATAGTCAACCACATTTTTATATTGAAATAATGAAGATTTCTGTGCCACCAGAAGATTTCTGGTTCCTGGCCCCTCAGGCGGAAGCAGGCTTCCATACAGGTTAGATGGTCAGCTAGAAAAACACAAACCATCCCATTGATAAAAAGCATAATCTCGACAGTACACTTCTAGGTCCTGTTTTAGCAGATTCTGGATATTCCCTTATTCATTTCATGCCCTGTGAGTGTTTCCTTCTTTAACCTGAGACAGCTTAGCACTGTAGTGAGGGGGTGAAGTGTTGGAACACCTGAGGGCCGTGTTTGTCACGTTCACCTTCCCGTTTTTCTCAAGGGCTTACTGTACCCGCTGTACTGCCCTCACTGCCAAAAACAGCTGAGTCAGAGTCAGGTGGATTGTGTAAGCTTGTGTGTGCATCCATGTGTGCATAAAAGGGCGTTTTGGTGTGTGTGTGTTTGCCTCGACACTACAGGGGGCAGAATGGTGCTGATTCTGATGTTGGTGCGCTAACCTGCTGCTCTACACTGCATCCTTGAGCCTGAAGCTGTCGGCCAGATGACACCAGTGACGGGGCAAATGAGACGGTCCATAAAGTAAGAGCTCTGTAAGTCACACTGCATGATACTGTCAGCAGGGAACATCAATAATCTCTAATAGATGCACCGTCAGGAGATTGATGGGAGGGTGGAAGGCCAGAAGGAGGGAGGGAACAAGAGATCTAAAGGAAAACGCAGATGGTCCAGAAGGTCATTTAGATGAAGAACTAACGCTGAGATAAGTAACTGAACAAGGAATGCTAAACAAATCAATATGGTGCAGTCGTCCTGTCCCCTTTGCAGAAAAGCACCCCCAAAGCATGATGTTTCCACCCCCATGCTTCCGGGTTGGGATGGTGTTCTTGGATTGTACTCATCCTTCGACGGCCCTCACCCAGTTATATTTTGGTCTCATCTGACCACATGACCTTCTCCATGCCTCCTCTGGATCATCCAGATGGTCTTTGGCCAATTCAGACGGGCCTGGACATGTGCTGGCTTGAGCAGGGGGACCTTGCGCACGCTGCATTTTATCCATGACGGTGGAGTACTGTGGTACCGTGTGAGACTGTGGTCCCAGCTCTCTTTAGGTCATTGTCCAGGTCCTCCCGGTAGTTCTAGGGCTGATCCCTCACCTTTCTCAGGATCATAAATACTCACGAGGCGATATCTTGCATGAGCCCCAGTCCGAGGGAGATTGACAGTCATCTTGAATTTCTTCCATTTTCTAATAATTGCGCCAAAAGTTGTTGCCTTCTCACCAAGCTGTTTGCCTATTGTCCTGTAGCCCATCCAGCCTTGTGCAGGTCTACAATTTTGTCCCTTGTGTCCTTAGACAGCTCTGTGGTCTTGCCCATAGTGGAGAGGTTGGAGTCTGATTGTTTAAGAGTGTGTGAACATGTGTCTTTTATACAGGAAACGAGTTCAAACATGTGCTATTAATACAGGAAATGAGTGGAGGATAGGAGGGCTTCTTAAAGACAAACTAACAGGTCTGTGAGAGCCAGAATTATTGCTGGTTGGTAGGTGATCAAATACTTAGATTCTGTCTCACACAGTTGAGGTGTAGCTACGATGAAAATTACAGATCTCTCCATTCTTTGTAAGTGGGAAAACTTGAAAAATCGCAGTGTATCAAATACTTATTTGCCTCACTATATATACACATAACATTTTGATCAGTATTGTATGTACTGTTTCAATTGCATTAGCCACAGTGTTTCATGAGAGTAGGTGTTTGCTAATGAGCACTTTTGTTGTGGTTCTTGTTTTCATGTTAACAGTGACTTTCTCTATTTGGTAGATCCAAGAGTTATGATAGCTCCTCTCTATGAATTCTGAAATTAAACCTTAAATATAAATTACACATAAAAAAACGAAATAAGTAGCTTTTATATAAGCATATGTCATTGCTTAACCACCTCAGAGCTCATGTTAGGTCTGTCTAGAAGAGTTATGGTTAAAAAAACATTATGGAGAAAACAAATGGGATTTTTACTTTGAGAAGCCTCTGGCTACACTCTAATGTAGTTACACTCTATTTTAAATCACAACTTCCTCTTAGAATCTCTTTCTCTCTCTAGGTGTTTCTCTCTCATTCTGCCTTTCTCCCATAAACAAACATGCCTAATAAAATTGTCTCTCAATGCTTTGCTTACACCTCTTTTGCTGTGTTTTGGTTGCTAGCCTTCAGTATTTCAACACTGACTAGATTACCAAGCAGGACTAACTTGGTCAACCAACTTCACCAGGAAAACAATGTTTGACTAGCATTGTGATTGATTCTAACTCGCTATATTAGACTAGCACTAACCAGCTGTCAGTAACACTTTACGATAAGGTCCCATTAACTAACATTATTTAACGCATTAACGACCAGTAACTTACAATGAGCAATACATATTGTTACACTATCTTTGTTTATTTTAGTTTATAAAAATACAACTGTTCACTGTTCATGTTATCTCAGGGCTATTAAATAATATTAACGGATACATCCTCTGATTTTAATAATGTATTAGTGAATGTTGTTGAGTCCTCAATCCATAATATTGCTTTCTCCAGTGAAAAAAAACACTTGTCTCATCTGAATCAGGAGAGAAATCTGCACATATCAAGCACAATTTATAAGTAAAAAGTTTATAAGTACAAAGTTAGTGGATTTGGATGTGAGAGGACAACAGAAGATGGATTTTTTCACTGCAAGAGGGTATTATGGATTATGGACTCATATTTTGTCCAGAAGCAGTTAATCATTTAAAGTAAAAAATACCTTTAAGGATGGATTTGTTTCTTACAAGCATGCAGCTTTTCACTTCACAATAAATTAATTGATGGGCTGGAGATGTATTAATTATACTTGTGGGTTTCTGTGATGTTTTTATCAGCTGTTTGGACTCTCATTATAGTGGTACCCATTCACTGCAGAGGATCCATTGGTGATGTAATGCTAAATTTATCCAATTCTGTTCCAATGAAGACATATGTGACCCTGGAGCACAAAACCAGTCTTAAGTCGCTGGGTATTTTTGTAGCAATAGCCAAAAATACATTGTATGGGTCAAAATTATTTTATGCCAAAATCTTTGTACATTAAGCCAAAATCATTGAAGATATTTAGTACATTAAGTAAAGATCATGTTCCATAATTTTTGAATATATTTAGTTAATTTCCTACTGTAAATATATCAAAACTAATTTTTTAATTAGTAATATGCACTGCTAAGAACTTGATTTGGAACATTAAAGGTGATTTCCATTCCAGATGTTCAAATAATTGTATCTCGGCCGATCCTAACAAACCATACATCAATGGAAAGCTTATTTATTCAGCTTTCAGATGATGTATACATATGTTACTGGTTTTGTGGTCCAGGGTCACATATGTTCACCTACATCTTGACAACAATGTCATTCAAGGACCAAAAAATATCCAGGAGCATTTCATACTTAGCAAAATCATGGTCACCCTACTTTAATATGTCTGATATTAAAGGAATTCACAGTATATTTAATAATAACAACACAGAAAAACATACAAAAAAGCAGTCAATATCCAACAAAGACCTCATAATATTACACCACAAGTAAACAGTGGACATCATTACAGGCAGTGCAGGAGAATTCATCATCAGAGCCCGAGACACACATGACGGCGCCCTTCATCTCGCCCACCAGACCTGCTTATTGCTCGTAATCAACTACTACTGTCAGGCTGTGCTCTTGTTATTGTAGCTGCGGCCCGTAAACACACAGGCATATCGGGAAGACAACAGCACTCGTGCTGGCAATATTACAGATCTTTTCTCTCTCTCTCCCTGCACTGAGGCACTGGACTGGAAAAGCCACACCGTGCTCATATAAATACTTAATCGCTGATTCAATTTTAAACCGTGGATGGAAAGAAAGGAAAAAGATTGCTCCTTGAACCTCACTTTCCCATCTATTAGTGATTGCCTTCTTCCTCTTGTTTTTTTACTCGGCATCTCCCTCTCTCTCTTTCTCACATGTACACACATGCACAAATGCTGAGTTTGGTAATGGAGCTACTCAAACACTTGCACATACACACCAGATATCGACACACACACACAAGACATTTCCAGACTTTGATAATGGAACAGCGAGAGGACGGAGGGAATTTAAGCCATTGTACATCACCGAGGTCATAAATAGCCAGCGGAAATATTATGTTTACTCACAAAAAAAGAAATATTATGTTTACTTTCTGTTTATGACAAAATTTGAGCGCAAAGAAAAGACATCAAGTCATATCTAACGCTAGACAGGCCTCCAGAACATCCACAGATTAGTATAATTCTTGTAATTTTGCTGAAATGGCAAGACATGTTTAATCTGGGAATATGAGCATCCACAAAGAAAAGAAAGGTCAAGTCATATCTAACGTATCTAGACAGGCCTCCAGAGATTAGTATAATTCTGCAAGACATGTGACATTAATCTGGGAATATGAGAAAAAAACTGTTAATTTGTGTGGATTAGGACCAGGCCTTTGAAGATGTCACAAGGGGATGGCTTTACAGGCAACTGGGGTAAATTTTACACATCCAAGATTGTAATTGCTGAACACAGAATTCAAATTAAATCTGTGTAGTATGCATACTATATCAATAAATAAATCCATGTATGTGAGCTTTGTGGTGCATGTTTTTCAATATATATATATACAACAACACTGATCAAGAATGCATACTACACATTTAGTATGCATACTACATTCATCAAGTATGACAACTGCACACATTTTCAATGCATACTACTTAAATTATGCACCCCGCATTGATTTAGATACATATTAAAATGATTTAGTGGCATACTACATCAACTTTGAATTCGTACTTCAGAAATTTGCAGTTGATTATGAATGAAAGAAAAGCCTAAATAAATAGTGACTGGGTATAAACTGGACAAGCTGAAAAGTAAAGTATGTACTTGCTTCATGTTAAAATACTTTTCACATAATTTAACTATATAGACTACCATTCAAAAGTTTGAGGCCAATAAGATGTTTTAATGTTTTTGAAAAACATCTCTTTTGATCACCAATACTGAATTTCACATAATTTAACTTTATAGACTTTGATAAGATGTAAAAGTTTGAGGCCAATAAATGTTTTATGTTTTTGAAGAATTTGTCTAAATATATATATTATTTAATATATTTTAAATCTCTTTTGATCACCAATACTGAATTTATTTGATCAAATATACAGTACAATTTAATAATTTATAAATACTTAATATTAAAAACTAAAAACAGTTGTGCTGCTTAAAATGTTCTTAATATTATTAAAAACCAGCTTAATGTTTTGGTGTAAATTGCGATGCATTTTTTTCAGGATTGTTTGAATAGAATATATTTATAAAAGTAGTGTAATTATACTAACAAAATTAGTTTGTGTTAGGAGTACTCACTGAAAACACGTGAGTGAAGAAGATTATGCAAATTAACCAAAAAAACTATATAAGAAGGTAATCAAATGAAACAGAAAATCTGTGCAACATGCATACTAAATCAATTCACTAATAAGGGTTTAAAATTGTACCTTTTTGGGAAGAAAACAGCTTGTCCCTAGAGCAGTACCCTTAAAAGGCCATATTTGTAAAAAGGTACAAATATATAATTTTAAGGGCACTGCTCCAGGGACAAGCTGTTGTACCCAAAAAGGTAACATTTTAAGCCGTTGTTTATCAGTGTGTATGCAATGTATATAAACCTAGTATGCATATCATTTTTGAAAGGAGGGTGTTGAATACCATATTTATGTAATACTAAATACTAAGACAAGCCTAAATGATTAGTGGTTGTGTATAAACTACAGACTTTGAAAAGGTTAAAGCAGTATCACAATTGTTACAGAAAAATACTGAAAGCAAATTTAACATTTACTGAAACAGTAACTAAATTAGCTTGTTTCCTAATGTGAGCAGAGAAACGTCAATTATGCAAATTATTCAGGTAAACTAATAAAGAAAGTCATTCAGTGCTGCTTTTACTGAAATTCATTTTTATTCAGTACTCCTCATAAAATTATTCCTGAGACACGCGGGAGTGCTAAGACAATGTGAAACACTCTCAACATTAACCTTTCAATATCAAGATCCATATAATGAGCATTAGCAACACAATTCTTTTGAAACCTCAAGTGTCATCTGTTGCACCAAAAAAAAAAGTTTGCAGCATTCAGGTGACAGAATGATCTCATAAGCGATAGCATGCATGTATAAGGGGCAAGAAGGACACCACAGCTGGGGAGACTCTGAGAATAATAAATTGATTAGGGTCAGAGTCACAGAGCTGCTTGGGTTGTTCCTCTTCAAGCAGAAGACAGATGAGAACTGCCCCACCCACATCTGTCAATAACACTGCTACAAAGCAAAGATGCTGAGAATGCATGCGTGTAAGTGAGCAGCACGTAGGGAATGCATCTCATGCTCTCTTCTCCTCTGTTTTCCCTGCAAGGACATTATTGGTAAGCTATTTCACCCATGTCATCCATAAGGGACCATATGTGAGAAGCATTAGATAAAACAGTGGCCACCACATATTTTCAGAACCTGTGTCAATTTAATCAGGGTTGTGTAATCGTAGCTTATGGGCTCCTTGCCTTGTGTGTGAGACAAAGCACTTTAAGTCTAATGGATGCTGCTCTGACATGTGCAAGGAACGTCGATATTTCTGCGCATTATGACTGGAATTGGGTCCAGCAAGTACATGGAATATCCCTCAAGAATTAAGAGCATGCATGCTATAGAAAAATTAAAAAAAAGTTGTGTAGTGAAGTTAATATAAAATCACTGAGGAAATGCAATCAGCTCGTGTTTTACATTTAAATGATAGTCCTATATTTTTATTAGCCACTCTCTTATTCGTCCTCTATTTCTGAAAAGATACGGAGAGCATGCCGTCATATTACAACTGCTGCAGTGTTCGTAGAAATTTTGTGTGTACAAAGTCTAGTGTGATCCATCGTTTAAGAGATAGAGGTCCGCCAAAATGAAACAAACCCCTGATCTATATTTTGTGTGTCAGTGTGATGTAGTATCAACAGTTGTGTGTTTGAGATTTGTTGAACTGGCAGGGCTAGTGGAGCAAGACTCACACCATATTCCATACACAGAGAAAAGCACACATACTATAACACATACAAAGAGGTAACGTCGATATGAGATATCTTTGTGTCAAGACATAAAACACTTGCATTACATGGATTTGCTTAGTATATGCCATTTGTCCGAAATATGACATACGATTTTTTAGGGGGGAAATGTGCTAAAGATATCCAAGGCACAGTAATTTTGCATACTAAATTCATTTAGTATGCATACTAAATCTGAGCAACATGCATACTCATTAATGTATTCATTTTAAAACTATACTAATATAAACATTTGAATACAGCTAAAGTGAAAATGTAGCAAGTCAAGGCCAAAGAAATGTACCTTTTGAAGTGAACAAAATGAACGTATTTTCTCTGTCCTGACTTAAAGATCAAGAAGACGGCTGGAAATGTTCAATTACAAAGGAATACGGGTGTTTGTCAGGTAGTTCAGGTTTTGTTGTCAGGGCAGACATCCAGAGACAGTCTTTATCAGCGCCAGAGATATTAAAGTTAAGCAGTGTGGATTTAATGGCAAATGTGGTCTTATCCCATTATGGCCAGAGCAGGTACTTAATTATAATGCACTTGGGCTAACCCTGATCTCTGACATTATGCTGCTATATTTCACCTGTCACTCCCACTCTCAGTGGACCTCTCGCTCTCCCAGTCTGCTGCCTCTAGTGGTGCAAACACGGCATTACAAAAGAATCTTCCCATAGATCACAACTGAACCTTCCAGAATCCTGGCCAACGCATCCCTTCAAGTTGGCAGGATCACAGACAGATTGGTAGCGACTCAGGCACGGAATAAATATAGCCTGTGACTGAAGGTACTTACTTATATGTGTGACTTCACCTTCTCCTATTAGGTATCAAGACAAATGCACGCTCTCTGCTGTATGGGAATCTGGGCCAGGCTGTATGTAAGCCAAATGGATGTGATACATAAGATCTTACACACACGGCAAGATCAGCTTAGAGACATAAAAATACTGTGGGGTAATTAATATGGTGTTGTACACAGCAGCACAGATAACATCTTCTATAAGTAAAAATAATACAAAGCACCAATGCAGCCAGGCCATTTCTAAGAATTAAAGAGCCCCCTCTTCTTGTGTCTTTCCAAAGGCTATGTTTAGAACAGCATATTACTGTACTACTGTTTCTGCAGTATGCATACTGTGTAGAGCAAACAAACTGTATGTGTACACTTGGTAAAGGTTCCAAAATAGGACTTTCGCAAAGAACCTTTCAGTGAACAGTTCTTAAAAGAACAATATTTTCTTGGTGTGAAGAACATTCTAAAAATCTTAGTGTAGCCACATGATCTTCTGCACATGCTAAAATGTGTAGTATACAGACACTAGACACTGAGCTACATTCCACAATGCAATGCGCTTAAACTTCCATTTCCTGTGTGACGAATGAACAGTAATTTGTGCATTGTAACTTCCCATTTTTTTCTGAACTTTCTCGAACAATATATTTCTGCACAACATTTGATTTAAAATGTAACTAATTTAAATTATGCAGATGCAACTAACTGAATTAAATGCACAATGTGACAACAATATAGCATACTATGTTTAAAGTTACAGAATACAGATTAAAAAAAATTAGTATGCAGTATATAATACAGTAAGAGCTAATATAGCCAATCGGAACACAGCCAGTTTCTCTGTCCTCACACTCTGGGAACTTGACATCATTTTTCTTTGGACATGCACCTCAGGGATGTGTAAAAATCATAACACAATTGTTTGTCTACCAACAGCTGAGATCTCACAAGGCCACAGACCATCCGAAACAATTTGAGACCTCAGCTAAACTGACACACTAGGGGTCAACAATCTTTATGACATAAAGTGCCATTTTTTATTTATCATAGCAATCACTACACCACATTGACTTCTATGATAAATGGTGTTGATAAATGTTGGCATGAAATGACTCAATCTACTTTGTAAATGCGTGCTACAGATCTTATTGTGAATTATTCATACATGTACAGTATATCTTTATTTTTTTTGAGAATCAAAAAAAATTTAAGTAATAATTTTTTCAGAGTATAATTCTTGACTTAAATCTTGTGATGTTTTATTTCTTTACTTAATTATGGACCCTGATTTTTACTTCAATAGAAAAAACATAAAAGTCTAATCATAATATTCCTCTCTTTCTCTGTTTTTGTTAATGTGCCAGTATTTACCCTTCTGCGTGCCAATGGTTGAACTCATGGCCACGGTTACAGACTGGTTTACGCCTGAAGCGGCACAATTTTAAATTAAGCTCATACAAACATATGCATCTTGCATTAGCTGTACTATAAGGTCACATTATATTAGGCCTTAGGAAACAAACGGTTTGCATTTTAACTGAACACAATTATGTCCAAATACACTAATATGAATAAGCTCAAGGGTTGCATAATGAGAGTGAGTGTTGTACTGCTTATTAAAACTTACACTATTTTAATCAAATCAAAAAAGCAAGTGTCATCAAACACGTCCCATCTTCAATTTCCCAGACCCCTGTATAATCTCAAGGGGTCACTGACAGCCTTGACAAATGATTCAGCAGACGTCCCACCGAAGATTAAACAGCCAGCCCTCAAGGACAGGGTGATCTTTAGACTTCAGTTTTTTTTTTCTGTCACTGCGTGTGTGTCAGCAGCAACTCGCTTCTGTTAATTGGCGCTACACTGACATTCTACCACCGCTGGCCACATATTACTGCCCGATCGTGTAGTTCCCGAGCAGGCTGATAAATGCTAAGCTGACAGGTTTTATGAGCCTTGGTGAGCAGACGGGAGCGGAGTCATCACCCCGGCCTCTGCCGTTCTTGTTGTCTTCATCTCTAACCTGAGTCACGTGTACTTCTGAACTACCCCTGCTCTCGTGTAAAGCCAAAATCTGCATGCACGCGACCACACATCATCGCATGCACATTGGTGGAAGGTAAGGTAAGTAGCAGCCAGAGGGCTCAGAGAAGCAGAGCTCCCATAAAACTCCCATTCCATCATACAAGCTGACTGTAATGAGAATGGGTGGCAGAAGCAAGTGCAGACATTACGCTCACGTTCTGCCAAAGTTCACGCTTACGGCATCAATATGAGGTGGTGCCATGCCGATGACAAGCAGAGGGAACGCGACAAACAATGGAGCCTGTGGCAGGTGCATCTGAATACATAAAGCATTCGGGTTTGCTTTGATGCAGTTATAAGCAGCATTTGCTTCTAAATCGATCGAGCAGGATGTCCCCCGAGGACCGAGGGGCTATTTAACCAATCATCTCAGTCATGACCCCCCTTCATCCACCCTGCCAGACATCAGCATCTTCCTCAAACATAATCTGTGAACGACCAGCTCTCACTGACTGGTTGACACAATGAGTCAGTGATATGTGTGAAGGTGTGTGTCTCCTTCCCCATACGGAAAAACGAGCAAGGATGTTTTTTTTCTGTTACCTTGCGTCTACGGTCTCTCGATCGGTTCCTCTTCTTGATCTTCTCCTCCTCCTTCTCTCGCAGCTCTTGGGCTGCGAGCTCCTGTAGGTCCTTGTTCTTGCGGATCTGCTTAGCGGCTTGCGCCATGGTGCCGTTGCAACAAGCAGTGCTGCGCCTGTAACGGAGGCTGTCGCTGTCCCTGCAGCGGCCAGTGCGGGAGAGGCGGTGGCGCTGTGCGCGCCTGCGAGGAGTGAGCGCCCTGCACGGCAAGTTGCACGCTCTAGGCGGCAAGTTCTCTCAGCAGCGCGCCACAAAAGAGATGATGCTGCTGCCTGCCTGCCTGCCTGCTTGCTCCTCATCCAAGCAAGATCCTTCCCATCCCCCTCTCTCTCTCTCTCTCTCTCTCTCTCTCTCTCTCTCTCTCTCTCTCTCTTGCAACACACCAGTCAGTCACGCAGTCCAAGCCTCGGCAGTGTAGGGATACTGCAGCAGCTCGATTTTTCTCCCTCCGTCTCTCTTTCTCACTCAGTCTCCCGTTTTTCTCAGCAGAGATACTGCCAAATGTTTACCGCACATCTGTTGTATTATTGTCGTCTTCTTTGTGGAGATCTGCAGGATCTGACACAATCAGTGCACGAATTTACAAATTTAGTGTTTCTTTCCACCCAGACTGGTTTTGCAATGAAAAAACATATTTTGTTTGATCAGTTACTGTATATTTGCCTCTCGTACCACCCTCTAGTTTACTTTAGTGTGATGCATTCAGCTGGGTTCATTTTCTGGTTCTAATTGAAGGCGGGTTCCCATTTGATTGCTAAGAGTGAAGGGTCTAGAGCCATAACAGCTTACCTCATAAAAACTGCATGTACAATCACGCTCTCTCTCACCAGACTGTGGTTTCCCATGACAAAAGGGCTTGTGCATTGTTGTCTATGCAGTAATTTGGTCCATTTCGACCTGCAGATTATGGGAGAAAGACAATGTGTGTATATGACAAAGAAAGAGAGAGATAGGCTGCATTGTAACTCGTTTATTGCATTGAGATACACACCAGTCGCTTATCGCAAGGAAACCCCTATGGGACCATCCAGATTCTTCCCAGAGCTCCCACACCATTCTTCTCTTGTATTTTGCAATGTAATATCAAATTATTGTGTTACTTAAATTATTGTGGGATGCAGTGTGGTATTTATTTTTGCTTGTTTACTGTATGTTACAATACTGAAAATGTGAGATTGTGGAGTGACAGTTATGTAAAAAGGAGCCAGTGCATTACAATTCAGAGCCCATCTGAAGTGAAATGCAGGCACAACCATTTGCCTCTGAGAATGATATCTGAGTCATGTGACACATCAGTCATATTTATTTATGCTTGTCATGACACTAGGCTGTACATTATCCTTCAGCTGCTTGATTTCTCTTCCTCTAATCAAAATGATCTACTGATTTCCTTTGGGAAAGGGGGAACTTTGTAATTACAGTGACAGCATATGGTTTGTTTACATCACATACTGTATTTGGTAAAAAAAAAACTATGTTATGGTATACACAAAAGGTTACACATCATATATTTGATGTAAATCTGGTAATTAGGTTGGTTTTGGATGCTTTAAGATGTTTTGGGGTTGCACTAATACAAATCAACATTTCTTGCAGTGCTTTAAAGACCCATAGAGTTGGACCCATCAGTGTTGACATGCTTGCTATTTCAGAGTGATTACATGGAAAGAAAACTGCATTAGCAAATTTGGCCGATTTCAGCCGCATTGATAAATGGGAATGCTAACAGTTTTCTTCAGGTCTTATCTAAAGGGTTTATGTTTTGCTGGAATATATGGAAGTTGTATTTTGACATATACAGACACCTAACAGCAAGTATGTCTTTTCTCATAAAAGCAAAAGTTTTCATTTAACAATTACATTGTATAAATTCAATTTATTCCAAAAAAGTGTCAAAAACAACAGGTGTTATGGGTAAAGCCAGGAGTAGCTAATATGGCTACCCCCATGAGGCGACCCGCTACATGTAAAGTAAATATTAATTTCGAGCCGACTGATGTGACTTTTAACTTTATCTCATGCAAGTATGCAATGGTATAACGTATGTGTAAAACTTCTTAGTGTATAACAAATTACTGAGTGCCATCTCACAGACATTAAAGGGGTCCTATTATGCTCTTTTACAAAGTCTTGATTTTGTTTTGGGGGTGTACTAGAACATGCTCTCATGCTCGGTGGTTCGAAAATCGCATTCATTTTTCACATTATTTACATTATTACAATACCGCTCTCCCCAGCCTGACACAAACGGCTCGAATAGTTCCGGGTTTGATGAAGGCCCGCCTTCCGAAAAACGAAATGTGTTGTGATTGGTTAGCTTTCCCAGTGCGTTGTGATTGGCGAACAGCTTAGACTGTGTTCCAGTACTGCCCCGCCCCTTGCCAGAACAGCAAGTTCATCAATATTGCCATATCAATTCAGACTTCGAGAATATTGAACAAGAGGATCGTGCAGAACCACTTTGACATATTAAAGTGGTAATGTTATTGTTGTTTTTTTGGCTAAATCACGTTTTAGATAGGATGTCTACAACAGCTTAAACATAAATTAATTGACTATGTACAGATAAGTACAACGGTAATATGTATTATGTTTATTGTTCTTTAATTCTAACATTAATTGCACTGAAACTGTTATACAGTTGAATTTATTTATACCATAGTCCCACACGCTTGCACTATTTGGGGCCGCATAACGTATATGCTGCAGATTAATTCTCTGCCAGCGGGGGGCGCTGTTGTAGTGGTAGAGAGCGAGGTTTCCCCGGTAACGCTGTACACAAAACAGAGCTCCGCTCACAAACGCTGCTTTATCAGACTTTACATGCAAGATGAAATGAAAATGACATCCAAAATTTACTGAAAACAGTTGGTTTCCATCAGAAATACGGTGATATAAAAACACCAGCACAGGTTTCGAATTTGAAACGTGCAGAGCTCAACCAAGCATTCTCCCACCTGCCAACCAGTCGAATTTCAGTAGGCGGGGTTTACAATTTGTGATGTCACAAATAGAGGAAAACAACTTTGTAGTCCAAACGAGCCGTTCGCTGTAGTTCTTGAAAAGGGATTTTTAAAAACGAAATATCTCCCTTTGGAGTGGACTTTGAGATTTGTAACCTTTGTAGATAGTTTTATAACCAAACATACACAATACACACTGACTAAAATTCAAAAAGTGAAAAAGCATAATATGACCCCACCCTTTAAGTTAGCTCAAAGTTTTAGAAGTGAGGCGTTAACTATTCCTTACAACCGCTCTTTAACATCATGTCTGGGGTGGCCCAGGTAACGTTAGGCCTACTAGTTTGAAGTAAAATTAATTAGACATCCGTCACAATGTCTACATAACAGTAACATACTCGAAAAATATGTATTATGTGGTATTATACAAAGAATGTAGTAGAAATAGAACTCAAGTCACATTTTGACACGTTCACAAATCAATAACAGGCCTGGACAACGTATAAATATACTTTAATTTTAATAGTAACGTTACTCACATAACGCAGCCAGACTCCACTACATAGCCATTTTTCTACAACACGCTTGTTAAAACTTCAGTTTCCTTATGAACAAGTTTTCTTTCTGAAAGAAATAGCCTAATGTTGGATGTTGTGAACGTCTTCAGCAGATCTGGGACACAAAGACAAGACACAGAGAGGCATCATGGCTTTTGAACTCATTTATTCTAGGTCCAGCATGCCTTTATATAGGGTACCAGAATACTCATATTACAGGAAGTCCAAAGAATGACCAAATAAGGTAAAGCAGGACAGACAAGGAAGAAAATGACCCTCCTCACACATATCCAAAGAGCCAACAAAGCAAAGCATTACCCTTAATTTATGATTAAATCTAACAACGTCTCAATCAAGAGAACGTCTAAAGTGGTCACTCTCCAGTACAGCACAAGACGATTTCCATACTACGGTCAGTCAGATCGATAAGGACATAATAGGGACATTTCTCACATTTCATTATATCAGCTTATATAAACTGATAAAACAGACTTGTTTCCCCCTGATGCTGTATGTAGTATTTGAAAACAAATATATTTAGCAAACAATTAATTATCGTGTGCTAAACTATATAACATACACAATGATTTTGTGGGGATTTATTAATCTGTAGTTTAATCTATAGAAGAGAAAAATATAGAAGAGTTTCAAGTTAACTATACGTGTCTTCAAAAAGTGTAGCTACATAACAATAGAGCCCTTCCCTGGTTGCTGGAAAGAGTGTCATTATACTATAGCAACCCTAATGTCAACTCCACTACTTCAACCACTTTCTGATTTGTAGGCCTATTAATCAAATGAACAGATTATTTCAGATGACTTTATTACATATCTAAAATCAAGTCATGAGAACCATAAGAAATTTGCTCAAACAGCACATATCATTTTTATTTAATTTTTGCGGCTTAAGTCTCTGGGGGGTGGGTGGGGTGCTGTCATCCATTCAGTGTTACAGGTTGTTCAGTGTAGGACCACTGTGGCGTAGTCAGTTCCTGATTCAAACTTCACTGCAGGAGCAGAGTTTTCACCAGCACCTGAATGATTCACTGTGGCATATAATAGCTCATCCTCTACTATCTGTGAAAAACATGTTGAAATTAAACATTAAAATTAGCATTTCTCAAAATCATAAAAGCATTCATAACAGCAGAGAAATGCATACAGTATGTAGTACATGTAAACATTCAAAGTGAATGTAAAACCTGTATGACATCCTCACATGTTGTTTTGATTCTCATTTTAAAAGTAATACAATTAAATAAATAAATATGTACCTCTGTTTTCTCCTCCTGCACTTCAACAGTACCAGAATTTGCATCTTGGTTGTCTAAAAAAGAGAGAATTTGTCATGAATTTTATGTTTTCTTTATAATAAATAAAAATCACACCTCAACATCGTACCAGTCATGACCTCAGAATTGTCCATTTACTAAAACAAAACACAGTGAGGTGCAATGCAAGTTTTTACTGGTACTACAGAGGTTATAAGCATTTCTGCTGATAAAAATATCCAAACTCACTCACCATTATCCATCACTTGAGTTCTGTAAGAAAACAAAACATAACATTTAGAGAAGCGTAGGTTTATACTAAATATTTTATCTGAATAATACACACTGACCTCGCTTGATGAAACTTTTGTCTATACCCTTAAAAATAAACAAAAAAACAAATGAATGAATTAATTAATAAATACATTTTAAAGACATTGGGCAGTATATAAAAAATGTGTCTATGAATTATTTCATGGTTGGTGGTTATAAAGCAGGTTAGGGTTAGGATTATAATATAGGGTTAAAGATATAAGTGTGAAATCATTCTTTGACATATATAACCAGAATTACACAAGAGAATGTTATGTTTGCGGTTTCTTACCTTGTATTTTGGTCACATATATAATACATATGATGATGAATGAGAGCAAAGAGAGCAGAATCATTGTCCCCAGGATAACCACAAATATAATAGTGTATTTACCAGAAAGAGCTAAAGATGAAAACAAATAAGCAGTTTAAAATGTTAAATCTGTGTCCTCTGTCTAGATAAAGAATTTACAATGGTTAAAAAAAGCAATTTACATATCCTCCACACTGTAATGGTGACGTTTTGGCTTGTTTCGTTGTCAGCTTTGAGTTTACAGCGGATGATAACTGTTGTTTGGAGCTCCTCTCCAGCTTTTCCCTGTAACAGTTGCTCTCCACTGACAGTAAGTTTACAGCAATTGTCCGAGGAATTTTGCTGACCAATGCTTCTTGAATCAGCATAGAAAAAGCACGTAGCCTGGTCCAAGTGACAGCATGTCAGGTCCGTCCGATCACTGAGAGTCATCACTCCAAGACTAAAATTGAAATCTGTATAGGTGTAGCAGGTTGAAGGGGGGATTGAAAATGTTAACAAACACATAATCTCATGCACATAATAACAACTAACCCTCAGGAACATGAGCATTGACACTGTATATGGGTTCATTCAGGGATTCGGTAATATTTCAATCCCCCAGAGTTTCTCAGGTGGCTCACCAAAATGAACTGTTAGAAGCGTTTCACAAAACTTTGGTATGCCCATTATAATAAATACAAATAATTATTGCATTTAAACATGTTTTTAGCATAAAATAATGTCTTATATCTATCTTAAACCAAGCATTTTGTCATGTCCCTGAGTCACTTCCCTGAGTTTGTGTAAATTATTAACTAAATGTGCACAGTGTCTGTTATTTTTGGCAATAATGTAAGCATTTATTTGTGTTCTTTTCTTGTGAAAAATATTTCCTTGAAAAACTGCCAGATATTGTATAAAAACAGACGTTAAAGTTATGTTCCTCAGTCTGACCTCAACCCCGTCACACCAACCATTCTATTCCCATAATAATTTAGACTCCGCTCATATGTGACATACTTTACATAAATTACATCATTCAGGTCTATTTAATAGTGGTACAGAAATGGTTTGTAGTATTATACTTTTTATTCATATTTTTGAGCCACATTATAGTCAGGGAGGGTGCTGTCAAGCTTAACAACTCAACCCCGTCACATAAAATTAAGACAGAAAACTATCAATTTTCAACATTTATTTTAATCCATAAGTATATACAATGTACATATTTTATAGCTGCCCTATATGGTCTACTCTTCTACACTACCTGAGAGGCAGTGGCCATTTAGAGAGAAAAACCACAACCCCATCACACTCAACACCGTCACAAATATAGACGATGTATTTCTCAATGTTACGGGGTTGTAAACTTGAGATAGGGTTGAGTTATTTACATCATTTATTATTAATATTTTAATGGAAAAACTAGTAATGGTTTCAGTAAATATATACTTACCAAAATCATGACAATTCGTAATTTTGTTATGAATAGAATTTTTGATGTAATATGTCCACTTAAACTTTGACATATGTCAGAAATTGCACCGCACATTTGCAGCAGAAACACAATGTTGGGCATGCACATATTTGACCCAGAAAGAAGGGGACAATATGAGAGAGAAACAAAACCGAAAATTAAAATTGAAGGTGATGTATCCCTTCAAATGTGTTACAGTTTTCAACCCTGTCCCATTAATATTTTGGGAAAAATATAGGGAAGACAATTAAGAATGAAAGCATTTCTTGGTGATTACCATCTGACATGTTAAAGACTAAAACAATAAAATTGTGATTGGAGTTTTTTTTTAACAAAAATAAAGAGACCAGACACAATTTGTGCATTTTTAGCTTAAGTCTTATAAAACTGTGCAAGATATGATAAATGTTGCATTTGTTACATTAAATTGCTACGAGGGACACATGAGCAGTAGATGTTTGTTTTATAACAAGCTCTGTGTAAAATTGTCATTTTTTAAACCAGTCCCATTTTGTCCGTTTCAGGGTTGAGAAAAAAAAGATAATTTAAAATAAGATTTTTTTTTTAGGTTTGATATACACCCAATGATGAAATGAAATGAATCATATGTATTTGAAAAACAAACATATATTCCGAAGTTGAAATGTTATACTGCTGTTATATGTACTACAGTGGATGGACAACATAATGTGAACAACACTCATTATTAATAGTTTTTAAAACAGTGTAGTTTAAGATATGTAGTTTGCAGGTTTTAGTGTACCCAAATTTTTAATGTTTTAAGAACAATACATTTTACGATTATGACTGCATACACAAAGCATGGCAAGATTTCATCTGCAAAGAAGTATAGTGGCCGAAAACCAAAAGTGAATGAAAGGGACTGTGTGGAATTGTCCAAACAACACAAAGTACTGTGAAAAGAAATACTGCCTATTTACAGGTGTTTATGTTATTTTGTCCAACCCTTATAATCTCAACACAGGTTTAGGGGAAATATTGATTTTACAGTTCTCAGTAAAAAAAAAAGAAAAAAAGAGCAATTTCGCTACAAAGGGTTAAAGCAAAAGTTGATGTAATCTGAATCATCCTTGATACAAATAACTTTTTCATTATGAAAACCAAAAATGTACCTAAAATACATAATTCATGAGCAAAACATTAACTACATACCTGCATCTGCTAATTTGGTAAAAAGACTCACTGAAAAACAAACAATGTAAGGGGTGAGCCAACACATCAGTCAAACAAATACTCTGTACATATACAAATAAAATGTAGCACTTACAGAATATACACAGCTGGATCATCATTTCATGTGTTCAAGCTGATACAGCAACACTGGACTATTAGGTCTTCATGCAACATCTAGCTTGACAATGTCATTGTATAAAAAAATACACACAAACCGGATGCACGGTTGCCGTTTTTGCATACAGGTTTCTGTTTTCCTGCCAAAGGCGAGATCTCTGCAAGAATGATTCTCTCTGCATGACTGACGATGACCATCAATTCCATTTTTATGTAAATTATTCATAATAATAATTTAGAAAAGACCTCATCAGTGGACTCCAGCAGAATACAAGAACACATAGAATGCTGTTGGGTTAGGCTATATATTAGTGACACACTACTACAGTTGTGAAACTGTCCAGAATATGCATGGACCGTTGAGCAAGCGAATGAAAGGAAACAGATGGTAGATCTTCTCACTTGCAGGCTTGGCAACAAACTGCACATAACCTTTGCACTTAAGTGTTTGAGCGAAGTCATTCTGACTCAGATATTTTTAAATATGTCTGTATTAATTCTGTATTCATACACAGTCCTGTTTTAAAGATCTGAAATGCTGCTTTTAAAGCTAAAACGATCTTAAAAATACAAGAACGGATTCAAATTTAATTTAAATCCCTGCATCTACAAATAAAACCAACAAACTCTGCGTCATGGTGAATTTGGTTACGTGTGTTTTATTAACATGTACAGCTGTAGTTAAAAGCTCAAATTCAATCAGGTAGTTTCTGTGACTCATACAAACCACCAAACACAGAGAAGAATATTTGCTAAATCTGAGTGTAATAAAAGTTACACAAACAATTAAATACATAAAAGATGAACTATATTATAATCAACCAACACTTTCAACAATATATTCATGGCAGCTTGTCACCCTTAATAGTTTAGGACTTTAAAATAAGGTACAAAGACGTAACGCATCACATTTTTTGTGTATCTTAAAACTCTAAATATAAATGTTGATCAATCATGATAAAGCAATAAAACGATTTTAACAGAAGCTGTACAAATCAGTAATTAATCAGACGTTCCTGGTGTGACCGTGTTCGTGTCCGGACTTTGGTTGAGATCTAAAGCAGACAGGGAATCATCAAGTGCGCCAGAAGGCGAGTCCTCTTTGGCTAGCAAGTTATTCTTGCGGAGCTGACAAGCTTGTTGGTATGGAGGCCGAATTGGAGGTTGGGTGGGTGGTAAATACTGGTACTCTTTACTAGAATCGAGCTGTTTGAGAATAAAGCAAAACATACATTAGCTCAGATTACTCATAGACACGGATGTGTGATTTGAAAAGCTGATTAGCACCTGAAGCGGGTAAGTTCTGTCTGAATCAAAGGCACTAAGATCTCCACAAGCAAGGAAAGGAACTATTATTCGGTTTGGGCCCTCTAGCTGGTTGAAGTCGACATCTGGATGGGACAAATTTGCATTCATATTGTGAGGAGGAAGACTGGGCGTATACATAAACATATACAATATAAAATGAGCATAATCAAATATGAAAGAACAATTTTGATATTGGAGTAATGGAACGAGTTACCGTAAGAGTGATCCAGTAAAGGGTTGGACATGTTGGGGACATAACCTTCAGGTGGAGAGTAATTCTGACACACCACAAATGCCTCTGAAGGGCAAAAACACACATTGGTTCATGTTTGGAAAAGTACAATATACCAATACAGGTTTGTATTCCCTCTTCATATGAAAGTCTCCTCTCACCTATGCTAGAGTTGCGGCTGCTGCGTGGTTTGGCACAGGTTACAGAGCTGAAGAAGATCTTGAGCTGGGAGTACAGCAGGGTCACATCTTTCCCCCTGAAGATCTACACAGAAGACATTGATGTTCAGGTGCGACTGAAGTAAACATTTAACACATAAAACATTTATAGATTTCACAATCTTGTACTGATAACTTGACAAGGTAATAAAGAGTAGGAATGACAATGGGACAGCTTACCTTCGCAACAAAGTTGCCACCTGGTTTGAGAACATGTGTGGTGATATTGAGGGCCTGCCAATATGAAAACCAAAAAGCTAAAATCTTTAACAAGCATTCTAGTGGTTATATGGAAAATCCAAAACTAAATGTAAAATTACATTTAGGCCAGTATAAGCGTTGTCATGATACCAAAATTTCAGTAGTTGGTACCAGTTTCACAGTCCTATTGAAACTAGTATTTAGTTATTAATGCTATTAAAACTATTAATAGTTTTAATAATAATAATATAACACATTAAACATTACACACGTATGTTTCCATGTGTGCGTTTGTACTTTATGTGTGCGCTTGGAAGGGAGAGAGAGAAGAAACGTATTTGTGCTCTCCGTACATAATAAAACATAATTTTGAGTGGAAATAGTTGATCTTATTGTTTACTAAATGTATTTGCTTGGTCAGTGTTGTGGGTTTTGGTTCTTTTGCTGTTTCAGGCTGTAATGACCATTGAAATAACTGAAATCATTTGGCGAAGTGATATGGTCATGTAATGCGGTCAAGAGCTGTGTGGAACTACGTTCGCATTTCCCTGAAAATAATTACAAACTTCAGAACGTTCGTCAGCCAATCAGATTCAAGCATTCAACAGCCCCATTGTACAATATTATTTAACAGATCTGAGCTACCATGAACTGATGATAAAAAAGATTTTCATTACTAACATTAACCAACTATACAAACAAATAAATAATTACTGTAACAAATGTACTTTTTAATGTTATTTATTGTGAGTTAATGTATTTACTAATATTAACTAATGCTAGTTCATGCATTCACAACCTCTAGACTGGACTATTGTAATGCACTGCTAGGTGGTTGTCCTGCATCTTCAATAAACAAGCTACAGATAGTACAAAATGCTGCGGCTAGAGTCCTTACCAGGTCAAGAAAATATGATCATATTACTCCAATTTTACAGTCTCTGCACTGGCTACCTATTAAGTTCCGTATCAGTTACAAAATATTATTACTTGCCTATAAGGCCCTAAATGATTTAGCTCCTGCGTACCTAACTAATCTTCTATCACGCTACAATCCAACCCGCTCCCTAAGGTCGCAAAACTCTGGACTCTTGGTAGTACCTAGGATAGCAAAGTCCACTAAAGGAGGTAGAACTTTTTCATATCTGGCTCCTAAACTCTGGAATAGCCTTCCTGATAACGTTCGGGTTCAGACACACTCTCTCTGTTTAAATCTAGATTAAAGACACATCTCTTTAGCCAAGCATTCATATAATGCATCTCACAATCTTGTACTGCAGTTATATCTGCTCAAACACACATTATTATGCTTTAGCTTGGGTTGAACAAATTATTTTTGCTTGGATGGAACAACAGCTACGCTAATTATGTCTCTATTTGTTTCTCTGTTTCTGCCATGGGATTAACATCCCGAGGTAATAGGAATACACAAGCTTCAGTCTGGATCCAACCCTTAAATGATCTGAGATGACCGAACACCTGAGAAGAGATGATGCCAACCCCTCAGACAATATACAGAATTAACCAAATTTTGCCATAAGTTAAATATATTAAGTTTCTACAATATATAAATCTATTGTAGAGACTTAATTTCCTGTAAAGCTGCTTTGCAATGATTGTATCATAAAAAGCGCTATACAAATAATCTTGAATTGAATTAATGGGACCTTATTGTAAAGTGTTACCAAAATAAGAGTTATGGAAAATAGGATTTCATACCGCCAACAGAAGCTGTGCCTGAATGTATTCATCTACATCATGAAGTCCTGTAACTATACAGAGAAATGGACAAAAAAACTTCAATTCAAGATTTTGCTAAACTAGAAAACAACATCATGTTCAGTAAAACACAAGGTTATTTCTCACCATCAGGGGCGCCGTCACACACAACCAAGTCTGCTGACTGTCCTTCAAAATGTTGAATAATCTCCTGTGCTGTAGAAATCTATAAAAAGCAATGACAATATTCACACAAATACGCTTAAGGCAAGACACCACTGGCTTAAAAATTGTTTTGTCAAGCACTTGTCCATTTTTAGATTTGGGTCTGTTTGGCTTTTAATATCATCTTGTTTCAGACTAGTGGAAAGTAAACATCCAAAATACACATTTAAGTGTTTATTTTATTGCACTTAATCTATTTGCAATTGTGGATTTAACTACAATACACATCTTTTATGAATCTTTTTCAAAATGCCCCCCCCCATGTACTGACCTAGAAATCTCCACCTCAGTATTACTTACACCAGACTTTACAATTTTATTCCTATCTATATTCTGAAGGATTTTACAGATGAGCTTGTTCATACATAATTAATATAACATCTTAGTTCTGAAAGCATTGTGATTTTTTATTTCTGGTTATTGACAGTACTTTCAGATTTTTGGAGTGATAACAATACATCTCCACTGTAAAAACCTTTGACTCTAATATGTTAAAATGAAACACTTTTGAACCTGGCTTTATCCAATGTTAAAATTGAAGTTCTGGAAATGTATGCAAACTAGTGCATATTTAATTACATAACCTGCATATTTAAAAAACGTTTTATACTTGTAATAATGTTTGCAATTCTTAATCTAATAATTTAACTGGGGAGTATGTTTTTTTTACCCTAATACACATGGAGTGTCTTGTTTTAAAAAGTATATATTCATGTTATAATAACACATAGATTTAAATACTATAATGACTTGCTGATAAAAAAAGCAAAAATGCTCATAAGCTCCACCTTGGTGATGTCTCCTTGAATTTGAGTGACACCTGGCAAAGGGGCCATTGCTTGAAGGTCAACTGCCACAATCTTGACCTCTTCACTCTTGTCTTTTCCTCTGAAATCAGACAGAAGATGCTTAAGTGCGATTACAATAAAAAAAACACTTTACTGAACAGCATCTGTATGTGTTGTTTACACTTTATCATGCAGTAGAGATCAAGTGCATTGTGCATTTAACCAACCGGAGTTTGCGGCTCAGAACTTGACTCCAGCTGCCAGGTGCCGCACACAGATCCACAGCACGACTAACACCTGTATGTAAGTAGGACATGATCAGTCAGTTGAACATAAAAGCCTGCTTTGATGCTGTCTATGTAGGCAGTTCACAAGCTTTCGAGACATATCCTATGATGACTCATCCACTATCCCATGCAGACTGAAGCTCAGCGAAGCTCTTACCCTTGAAAAGGTTGAACTCTTCATCCAGCTGCAGGAGTTTGAAGGCACTTCTCGCTCTCCAGCCCTCCTCCTTCGCCAGCCTGTAGTATATATCGCGTTTGTCTTTGGATGAGCGCCCCATTTTTCCTTCACTCACTTATTCTGTAAACAAATAATGACAGTTTTAAATCTAAACCAGTTGAATTCATAATTAATATCTTTCCTATAATAGTATTTACATGTTACATCGCAGTAGAACAAATACTTTATTTAACTGAATCTCATTCAGCGCTCTCAACAGCACATTTAACGTTATGGTTAGTAAGAAATATTAATGCTAGCGGTTATAACCATAATAATCCGCTAACCAATATCATTAAAGTGTAATTTCATGAAGTGTACCTATTCAGACCTGCAGCTGGATGAGCGATACGCAACGTGACACTTCTTCTTCTTCCTCTGTTGCAGTCAGAGAAACATGAGACAACACTGACACCGACTGGAGATGAGGTGCTATTACACATGATGCTTTTTTATTATAATTATTTTTTTTATTGACATTATTAAAAAACAAACATTTAAGGCATATTTTAACAATCATAGGTATGTCGTTTTCCGTGTTGATACAGCATTTAAAGAAAAAGAACAACACGTAGAAAGAAGTACACATGATGCGTGCACGTGCTAGTGCGTGTAGTTTGTTTATGGACATCACGCATTTAACGTCCATAAACCGTCACGAACTTTAAGCAGAAATATTATAAGAACTTTCTAATGTAATCACAGTTCCTACAAAAAAATATTATTCTACAGTTATAAGAGTACAAGACCCAGAATTAGAGATATCACCCTTTTTATGGAATAAACATTAACATTATGCATGTATTTTTGTTCAGTTGCGAATATTGAACATTATACAATTATGCATACTATAACAAGACAGGAAAGTAAGAAAAATAAAAAGTGAAAACAAATAGCCTACAAAATTAATAATTAAAAGTGTCAAGGGGTTAATAAAAATAAATCCGAATATGGGTTCAATACGTTTTGAAAATATCAAATAAATACTTTCTAAAGCTCACAGACTTTTAAAGGATTTATCTTTCTCATTCTAAGAGTCTCTGCTATTGTCTCTGGCTTAATTTAGTCAGCATACATTCCAATCATAAAACCGAGCTTGAATGTGAAATTATTTGGTCTAAAATATAAGTAAATTCAATAAATAAAAGCTTCTTCATAATAATCAATCAACGAAGCCAAAAATATATATTTTAAGAGAGTGAGAGAGGCCTTGAGCTGAATATTTTCATCGATACATTTCTGTATCTCACACCACAATAAAAAGCTGAATGTACAATGTGAAAATAAATGCAATTTGGTTTCATGGTAATTATTACAGAAAACACAGTTTAATAACGATTTCCTGGATAAGTTTAAAGTGTATACATTTAAAGGAGATTTCTAAGTGGAGCATTCTTTAGGGATGCCATCAAATGTACGAAAGAAACTTCACCTCTACATTTTGTACATATCATGCTGTTTATACATATGTAGCCTACATATTATAAAACTTATAATATGTTTATATATATATACAAAATATAGGCTAAGTTTCATTTATAAACAGCATATATGTACTTTATTTCGTAAATTTGATGGTATCCCTATAGAATGCTCCCATAAAGTACTTTAAACTTAGGTTAATGTACAGCTAAACCTAAGGGGCCATTTATACAGAACCCGTTTTAGCTTTTAAAAATAATAATTGCTTTATGCATTGTGCATAAAAAACGAATTTAATTTATTACTTTTTTATTACTAATTTATTAATTATTAATTATTATTTCAGACGGACATGTAGAAGTGCAGACACACGTCTGCTCAAAAGCCCGCTTCTCGCGATATTCCTCGAGGTTTCCGGTGTTGTGAGTGTGTCTGCTAAAGATGGCGGTCAGCATCCGAGGCCGTCCTATCCGAAGTATACGGATGCGCGGTGAGATTAAGCTTACTCTGCTCGGCTGATTAACAGATCCCTCAGGATAATATGACGCAGTCTTCATCAGCTACACCTAGCCTAAGCTTCGCTTTCTCAATGTCTTATTTTATCTTACATATACAGGGCGGAATGACAGTGGGGAGGAAAATGTACCGCTCGATCTCACAAGAGGTAAGTCAGATGAACCTGGTGAACTCCTTACCTAGAGAGCATTTCTGGGCATCGTAGGCATGTTTGGAATGTCAGCCTCGCGGGTGCCAAACCTACCTATGATGTCCCGAAATGCTTGCTGCACTTGTTTTTTTTGAGACACAGCCTTAAACTAAGGCAATATGCGACATATAAATCCGTACACCGTATAAGGTTCAAGGTTCTTTATTATTTGTCACATACACAATCATACGTATATTAGTATACAATAATGGAAAGTGCAAAAAAATTAAAATAAAATAATAATAATAAAATAGGAAATAAAATAAAAATAACATAAGCAATAAAACAATGAAAAAACACAAGATATATATATATAAATATAGGTGAGAATGAAAAAGGGAGCAAATAGAAAATAAAATGGTGTCGAATGAGATAAAATGTGCTACAGTTTTATTAATAATATTAATTAAAAAAAACACGGATGTGCGAGAATGTGCAAATTATGTACCGGGTATGTACACATAGCAGCAGTTGGATGATGGAGAATAATGGGGTGTGTTTACATTTATTAAATTGAGTCCTGTGGAATGATGTTATGAGACTGTAGGAGCCTCTGAGGGAAGAAACTTCAGTCCAGCATTGTAGGACTGAAGGGTCCAAAGGGTGTAACGCAGAGAGGGGAGAGCAGACCCTTAGGGACCAAAACAACAGTCACTGAGTCAGAACACTTTCTATGCGCCTGAATAGAAAGTTTTCAATAGCTGGTGAACCCTGAATTTTCTCAGCTGTCGCAGATAAGTCTTTGCTGGCTTTCTTGATTAACAGTCCAAGTTTTTTTTACACCGTAATACCATTTTATTTGCTGCTGTCTCTTCCTGATTTTTATTTTTAAATGCTCTTTGGTTTTGCTCATAGAGAGAGACAGTGTCAGCTGACGGTTCAAAACGAGGCCAGAACCACAGTTTAATGCAGTTGTGTGATAGAGAGAGTAGAGCTCAGGACACAGCCCTCTATATTCATTCTGTTTTTTGTTTGTTTTTGGAGAAGACGTTTCATTTGCTAACATTGGTTAACATGACTAGCAATGAGATCACCTGACAGCTCAACAAACAATTCAAAATCTTAATCGAAAATGTTTTTTTAAAGGAGGTGGGAACACAGTTCATTGAATATTGAAGTAAACAAACCAGTGTACAGAACGCGGCCAGTATATTGATTTTTATTCATCCTCCGATTTTAGCTTCTGTGCACAAGACCAGCATTTTTATTTAGTAATAAGGTTGCTGTTAAAGTTGCCTGTCTTGTGGGCTGAACACAAAATCCTGCACAAACAAGTGTGAATTCAGGGGGTTCTTAACCCTTGTGATCATAACTAGGGTTTTACTTGCATATTCTTTGCTGATTTGTGCGGTTTTGTTCCATATTGTAATGGATTTATTTATATGTATTGCTAAATACACCAAAATATGCTAAATATAGCTTTAGTGTGGTTTGTCATTTAGTGTCTGTGGAGGGAAAGTAGCTCATTAGCTGTTGCAGGGTCATGATTGTGTGCTGTCATTGCTGATAGGTTAACCTTGAGGCTGTTTTTCCCATATGACCTCTATCTCCAATGTGCGGGATAAGTGACTGGCAGGTTAGTGCTTTTCTGGATGCGTCCAAAGGCTAAGCACAAAAAAGCACGATTGTTAGTGTTAAACTGGCTCTTGTATATTAGATTTTGCAGAGAAAAACATATGGTTTCATTTGCTTGAGTCAGAAAAGCTCAACAAACAATTCAAAATCTTAATCGTTGCATTGTGTACTTATTGATTTTTATGGATTTTATTCTTGCACAAGACCAGCATTTTTATTTAGTTGGTTGCTGTTAGCTCAACACAAAATCCTGACAAACAAGTGTGAATTCGTATTAATCCAGATTTGTGTGGTTTTGTTCCATATTGTAATGGATTTATTTATATGTATTGCTTACACCAAAATATGTATTCTTTAGTGTGGTTTGTCATTTAGTCAGGGAAAGTGAATTGCTGATTGTGTGCTAATAGGTTAACACTGTTTTTCCACCTCTGTGCGGATTATGCGTCCAAAAGTTTGGTTAAACTCGGTTTTGTAACATTTGCCTTGGTTTGTTGAAAAAAAAATTTGTATTCAAAATTACTGCTAACACCACCATTAAGTATTTAAAAAAACAAAAGAAGGCTAACACTGCACTGCATTCATGTGATACAAAATATAACAAAACGGTAATATTGTGAAAAATTATTACAATTTAAAATAGCCTTTTCTGCTTTAATATATTTTAAAAAGTACTTTATTCCTGAGATGGTACAGCTGAATTTTGACAGTCTTCAGTGTCACATAAAAAAAAAAAAAAAAACATCTTATTGACCCCAAACCTTTGAATGGCCGCCTGCCTGTATTTAGACAAGACCTGAGCTTCACTGTTTTTGGTTCCCGTATGAAAGTCTGTGGAATATTTGTGGATTTTGTTTTAATGCAGATGACTGAACATGTATCCTGTGTGACTGCTGGGGGAAATAAGTCATAAAGAGTGCTGTGTTTGTAGTATCTTTGAGTGTCTGTATTTTATGCTAGCTGGTTTTGCACAATATTAAACACTAATGTTCATTTTATTGTTCTACTTCATAAGAGGAGCAAATGCCTCTTCCCTACAATAATTGTGATTTATTTACTTATTTGTTATTAGATTGAAAATAAATATTTAAGAGTAAAATAGCTGAATTCCCACAGAACTGCTCTGAATGGTTGCCAGGTTTCTTTTTAGATATTCATGTGACTAATTTAGTGAAAATTATTATAATACATTACTGGATATAAGTATCCAAATAGTTGCTACATGGATAATTTGTCAGTAGTTTAAATTCTGTCTGCACTGGAACTGGTTTTCCATAACTTTTACAGATTGTACTTGGTTGTGTTGAGAAGTCAGTTCTTTGCTGTTGATGATTCACTGTTTGGAAATGTATCACTGTTTTTTGATGCATGCTAAGACTTCCTTACCAAACTGAGCACGGGGTGTTACTGTTATTTAAGTGAGATGATGTCAGGAAGTCCCACTGTGTCTAGCAAAAACCCTCTGCTTTTGTGTGCTTACTAATTTTACTGATCTATGCTTGATTTCATCCCATAAATCGCTTCTCTGCTTTTTGTGGTTGTAGCACAACAATAATGGAAATGGTGCGGTTACTTATGTTAACATTATATCTTTGTTTTCCCATCCTTGTTTCTCTGATGACCTCACAACTCTTCAATAATTTTTTTACAGACCCCTCTGAGAACATGCGAGAGATCCTCCAGAATGTGGCCAAACAGCAAGGAGTCTCGAATATGCGCAAACTCGGCCACCTGAACAACTTCATCAAGGTTTGTCATCTCAAGAGTGGATCAGGAGTTGCAGTGGACCAAGGAATGCAGGAATCAATGTTGATAGCTGCCTAAGTCCTATGACTAGTTTTAGGTTGTCTGAACGGTTAGTGCACTTCCGTTAAGGGATCTGTCATCTTTTACTGAACCTCATATCATTCCAAACCTGTAAGAGAGTTGTGGAACACAAAAGAAGATATTGTGAAGAATGTTGGTAACTAAACAGTTTTGTTTCCCATTGATTTGCATAGGATAAACAAAAAATACAGTGGAAGTCAATGAAAACTGAAACTGTTTAGTTACCAACATTCTTTAAAATATCATCTTTATTTTTCCATAGAAAAAAGAAACTCATACATGTTTGGAAAGACAGTAAATGATGATGATGGTTTAGGTGAGTCAAAATTCCCTGAATAATTAGGGTTAGACACAACATTTTTTTTGTACAAAAACAGCTGCTAAAAATGTTAAAGCTATTTTATATATTTAGTGCTGGGTGATATACCGGTTCAAACGGTATACCGGTTTGAGTTACACACACAGTATAATAAAAAAACACCCGGCATACAAGTGGCTAAGCAATGTAGACAGTCGTGAATTGAGAGGAGCAGAGTTGCCATGTTTTTACAACAAAACCAGCCCAATTGCTACTCAAAACTAGCCCAATCTCATTTTGGTGTAGCATTCACAATGCATAAATAAGCTACTGAATTGGGGTGGGGGTTTGTATGAATGTACACGTATCTCTGGAATGAATACCTATCTCTGATGGGAACTGACTGTCTTCAGAAAAGTTTAGATGGTGTGTTATTTTCATCTTACCTCCATAATAATGCATATTAATGTAGTATTTAATGGGTTAGTTCAACCCAAATTGAAAATTCTGTCATCAATTACTCACCCTCATGTTGTTCCAAACAAGACAGGAGCTATCTGATCATCCATAGTGTTCCCAGGTCCAGAAACGTAGTAAATACATCTGTAAAACTGTCCATGTGACATCAGTGGCTCAACTTCAGTTTTACGATGCTACGAGAATACTTTTTGTTTGCGCAAAGAAAAAAAAATAACATAATTTACTCAACCATTCTTCTCCCCCAAGTTACATCGTCCGCCATTTTAGAGAGTATCACAACGCATACGCACCCTTTCCCCTAATCGCAAACAACGCTTAAAAAGCAAATTACATTCATGCGCATGCTTTCCCCCCGAGCGTAAACGATGCTGATTACGTCAAATACGTTCTTAGGTACTCTCCAAAATGGCGGAAGACGTTACTCGGGGTAGAAGAAGGGTTGAGTGAATAGTTATTTTTGTTTTCTTTGCGCAAAAAAAAGTATTCTCGTAGTGTCACAAAACTGAAGTTCATTCAATGATGTTACATGGACTGTTTTACTGAAGTATTTACTTGGTTTTTGGACCTGGGAACATTTCAGTTGTATTGCTGTCTATGGAGGGTCTGATAGCTCTCCGATTTTATCAAAAGCATCTTAATTTGTATCCCGAAGATGAATGAAGGTCACACGGCGTTTGGAACGACATGAGGGTGAGTAATTAATGACAATTTTCATTTTGGGGTGAACTAACCCTTTAAAAGTAAAGCACTGCTTTGTTTACAGCAGTAACCAATGAAACGTTGTATGGCCATAAGTTCCATAAGCGCCACCTGCTGTCAGAGAGTGAATTTGCAATTTAATTCAGTTCATCTGCAATGTTTTTATGTGGCATAATTTCACAAAGCAAAGGTCAGACCATTCTGTTTTTGCTTGAAATTTTGAAATCATGCAAACTAATTGACTTTAAAAACTTCTAATATTATATGTAGCATATTTGTTTGGATCGTGATTAAAATGCAGTAGTTCTGTAACTGTTTCATGCTTTATTTATATAAAGGCACAGTTATATGAATGATAAACCGTGACACCACCAGAATCCTTGAAAAACCTTGATAAAGATTTTTGGTCAATCTGCCCAGCACTAAATATACTGTGTTGTGTGTGTAGCATATACCATATATATATTGTAAAATAAATGAACTTCTAATGAACTAGTCGGTTGTTGAAAAAACTAGTTGAAAATCCTGTCTATCCCTAATGCAGCCTGCTGAATCTGGTACATCTGTTTGGTATTACAACACAGGAGTCCTGCATGTGAATACTTACTGGTGTTTGGTAAAATGGAGTAAACAGAGTACTTTAAGGTTTCCGTCAGTCAAGGCCTGAGGGCATTTCTGCCCCACACTTACAGGATCTGGTCTAAAATAAAAGCATCTGAGCAGACCTAAGGAATTAACCCAAGCTCAGATGCTCTCAAAGTACTGAAGTGCTGAATCTGGATCAGTTTTGCAGTTTAACACAAACGGGGTAAGGGCGGCAGTGCAAATGCAATCTTTTCCAGATCGTTCAAGTTCAGTCCTTCTGATGCCTGCCAGCTGCCACAGAACCAGTGTAAGGCTGAGGCTATGTTTGTGCATGTTTTGTGGTTCACAGCCAAAGCGAGTTGCATATGTGCTAGCCAGTCTAATGGCTTTAAAAAGAGATGGAAACTCTTCAGATGGCTCTGTGGCATTACTATTATCAGTACAGAAAATCTACAAATGCTGTTAATTTCATGTTATTTTATTTTTTTGTTATTGTCTTTTTTGTTTCTAGTTGACCTGTCACAGGTAGCACTGACCGTAAAAAAAGGGAAAACTCTGCTTTTTTTGTCTATGTATCTGATAAGCTTAACTGGAAATCATAACTGGTTCATATTCACCAATTCAGTTGAATTATTAGTTTGCTGGCAGCATTCTCATATTTCCGCAGACGATCCGTCGAACAGGTTTTGTCAAGTCAACCATGTATAGTGTATAAATCACCTGAGGACGAGAAAAACATACTCTTTGAACATGGGCATGTTTTTGCTCTGTGTGAAATACCCTGCAGTGTTCCAGCAGAATTTGAATACAAGTAGAGTCATCAATGTGTTGTTGCCAAGTAAAATAAATAAGTGCTTGTTTGTGTCTCCAATACAGCTGCTCTTCAATGTCGGGCATTCCGAGGAAAAGTTTGGCTTTACCCATGAAGAAATTATCATATGGTGAGTCAGAGCAAAAAAAAAAACATTACATTAAAGTTGAAGTTGAAGCAAAGGTGTTTTGATAATCTGAGTGGGTTTTTTTTCCCAGTTATTTTATGTAAATTATACAATTATTTTTAAGAAATTAAATTATATGATTTAAACTAAATAAATAAATAAAACGTTCAAAAGTTTGGAGTCAGTAAGATTTTTTAATGTATATTAAAATATATAACATTATATTTGAATGCAGTAAGATGCATAAAATTGATGAAAAGTGACAGTAAAGACATTTTTAAATTTCAAAAGATAATTTCAAATAAATGCTATTCTTTAGATTTTTTTATATTTATCAAAGAATCCTGGGAAGGAAATCATCACAGTTTTCATAAAAAAATAAAACAATTAAGCAGCACTACTGTTTTCAACATTGGTAATAACAAATGTTTAAGTACCAAATCAGTATATTAGAATGATTTCTGAAGGATCAATGTGACACTGAATACTGGCTGCTTGAAAATTCAGCATTCTCTCGCAGGAATCACAGGAACATTTAGGAACATATTCAAATAGAAAAGTTATTTTAGATTGTGATAGAATATTACATAGTTTCAGAATGTTATAGTTTGTACTTTACAGAATGCAGTCTTGATGAGTGTAAGAGACTTATTTTAAAAACATAACTACTTTTGAACAGTAGTGTATGAAATAGAATCTGTTTGTTTTTTTCTCTAGTAAACATTCCCATGCACAATTAATTAATACAAATTTTTAATTTTTAAATGAAATGATCTTGTTTTATGTCTGAGCATAAAAAAATATATAAAACATTATTTTTCATTGAATGTCCTGGTTTACTTAGAATTATGTGACATTACTAAAGTTAAATGATTCATGTCTCATGTTGTCTTTTCGGTTTCTTTCCCAGCCTTAGGTTGGCGCTGCTCAATGAGGCTAAGGAGGTGCGAGCGGCTGGTTTGCGTGCTCTCCGCTACCTCATCCGAGACAGTAATATCCTTCAGAAAGTGCTCCGGCTCCAGGTGGATTACCTGATTGCCAGGTCTGTGTGACATGTTTTCATAGTATTATATGCAACCCAGTCATTTCAGCGGTTTAGTTCTGAGCTAGGGATTGTAGGATAAGTACTAACTGTTTCCATCAGAAAGACTTGATGTTAATTCATGATGAGTTGTGGATCATCTCTTATTAGTATCTGACAGCGAGAGAGAGGAGGAGCGTTCATGTGAAGAGCTAGTCAAGTCCAGTTAAGGTCATTTTGAAGTGGTGGTACTGTAAGGATGTGCTACTTCCTCTGTCCTGTCTGAATACCCAGCAAGTCAGATAAGAAAATGAATGAATTAGAATTAATTTAGAGGTAATACTCCGCTTTCCCAGTGCAGTTGTTATTATGGTTTGAGAAGCATTTCACTGCATTGACTACTAATGTTGACTGGTTCATATAGTTTTGTCTAATGTGACCTTTTGACCTGTAGGTGCATTGACATCCAGCAGAGTAATGAGGTGGAACGCACACAAGCACTCCGACTGGTGAGAAAGGTGAGATGTGAACACTTCCTGCTGTTTTATTGTGTTCATTCAATAATGAAAAAAATCACAGGAGTCCTGTTAAAAAATTAAAGGGCTCATATGATGCGATTTCAAGTTTTCTTTTGTCTTTGGAGTGTTACAAGCTGTTTGTGCATATATATAAGATGCATAAAGTTGCAAAGACTAAAGTCTCAATCCCAAAGAGATATTCTTTATAAAAGTTCAAACTCATCCACGCCTTCCTAAAACGCCTCATTTAAACACGCCCCCACATATCTACATCACTGTGTGGAAAGATTTGCATAACTCCACCCAAATGTTTACACACAGAAAGAAGGCGTAACTTTTATTCTCACTGTAGTATTGTTGCCACTGCTGCTGCCATGTCGTGGAGACGCTGTGTGCTTCCAAATATGGTAAGGGGCGTAACATTTCGGACACACGTTTGAGGTATTTAGCTAATCACAATGCACTGGATAGCTAGCCAATCAGAGCACCCTGCGCTTTTCAGAACGATGAGTTTGTAAAAATCGACGTGTTTCAGAAAGGCGGGGTAGAGAGGAGTAACAGTAATGTACTGTATGTGGAAAATAATGTTGTTGTTTTTTTACCTTAAACCGCATAAACACATTGTATTACACCAAATACACAAATAATGTTATTTTATAGCATCGTCATATGACCCCTTTAATTTAATGTAATCTTTATATTAGATTTTAATCTAGATTTTTTTTTTTTTATCCTGCAGCTTTTGTCTTGCACACAATATCTATTTTGTTGAATTTACTTGCTATAAAAATTCCATTCACCAACCTATGTATTTTGAACAAATAAATAAACTATGATAAATGCTGGCCCCAGTATTATTATTTTAAATTTTTCCATTTGATTTATTCTTTATACTTATATATTTAATTACATTTTATAGTTTATTTTACATGTTTCTACCCTGGATAGTAGAATCTCATTCTATTATTACATGTTGCACTCGAATAAAATGAACTCCGCAGACAGTAAACCATTATGTTCTCACAATGTACCTATTTCTTTAACAATGCTCCGTGTTCTTTTTGTCATGATGGAAGTGTCAGTATAACTGTCTTTACAATGATTTTCCAGATGATCACTGTGAACGCCCTGCTCTTCCCAAGCTCAATCACAAACTCCCTCATAGCTGTGGGTAACGATGGGCTGCAGGAGCGGGACCGTATGGTTCGTGCCTGCATCGCCATTATCTGTGAACTTGGTAGGTTTGCAGACTGGTCAGTGAACTGTTACGTATCAGTCCATGAATGTGTACGTTGACCTCATGAATGTCCATGTTTGTGTGTGCAGCACTGGAGAACCCTGAGCTTGTGGCCAAGAGAGGTGGTCTCAGCACCATCCTGAAGAATGTAATCGACTGCCAGCTCAGTCGCATCAATGAGGCTCTGATGACCACCATCCTGCACCTGCTCAATCACCCACAAACACGGCAATACGTTCGCTCTGATGTGGAGCTCGAGGTTTGGATCTGTCTTCAACAATTAACCCATCAGAAATTGTATTCGCTCATATTGCATCATTGTTTTAATTATTTGTTTTATAAAATGTTGTTATAAATAAGTCAATTAATTAAATATTGCTGCAATTTTATTTTATTATTCATTGAGTCCTGTTAGTTTGTCTATAATATAAACTAACATTTTATATTACCATATGATATTTGTTTTATGCAAATTTGGTAAAAACTATTTTACAAGGTGTTTAGTAAACTTTACTTACTTTTTTTCAGCAAATCCTGGCACCTTTCACAGACTTTCACTACAGACACAATCCAGACACAGCAGAGAGTCAACTCAAGTGAGTGTGCTGCTTTAAGGTCTTTCCAAGAAGATTTAGCCAATGGTGACACAAGCATGCAACTTTTATATGCTGCATGTATGGATGTGTGGTATTTCTTTCTACAGAGAAGACAGGGAGGCTCGATTTCTGGCCAGTAAGATGTCAATTGTTGCTTCCCTTCGCTCTTGGTCAGGTAAGCAATGCCGCTTAAATTCTGTGGAAAACTGCGAGGCTTTCTCTGGAATCCTTGTAGTCCCAGATTTCAGTCAATACTTAACGTTGATTGTGTAACAGTGCATATCTTAAAATTATGCATCTAAAAATAAAATGTTTGCTCATTAATTGCATTGCAGTTGCATTCCCAGTTGACAAAAAATTGAATTGTAAAGACCATGAGTGCCTGTTGAACTTCTGTTGTTGTTTTGTCCCACTGTACCTCCAGGCATCATTAATCTCTGCAAATCAGGCAACTCTGGAATCAAGTCTCTCATTGGTCTGCTGTGTATACCAAATATGGAAGTGAGGGTATGACAAAGGATAGAATTATAATTAGCTTGCAGAACACATAGTATGAAAATCAAGCAACCAGTTATTTTGATTTCAAAAGCTACAACACTAAGTTTGGTACATATTTTGTGTTTTTAAAACATTATTAGTTGTGTGATTTAATGTATAGAGTTTATATTTAATAGCTGTTATAAGTCCATAAAGTATGAAGAAAGTTATTTTATTGTATTATTGCAGATTTGCAGGTGTGGCTTTGTATTTCTTGCATGTTCGGTGAAAGAGTTTCAGAAATATAAAATCTGAATTGATTTTCAAGTAAAAAGCACTGTTGCAAAAATGTGCAATGAGTCAACGCATTTGGTTTAACATTATTTACTAAAATGCTTATTTAGTGTTCTTATTTACTGCATACAAAATATTGAGATTAATTAATGATATAAAAAGTTAGATTATTTCATGAGATTAATTACAGTTAAATATTTTAATGGTCTATGTTTTATAATTAATATAATCATAGTAATTACATTAATAATAAATACATTTTAAAGTAGTTTAAATAATTATTATATATAATAATATTATTGGTGTATAATGATAAAAATAGTAAAAAAAAACAATCCCTTAATATTATACAATGAGATGTACATATTAACCACAGTGATTACTGAGTCAATGCTCAAGCCTCGTTATGAGGTACTTCATCACACTCTGTCACTCTCTTCTCAGCGAGGTCTTCTGGAGGTGATGTATGATATATTCAGACTCCCTGTTCCCGTGGTGACACAAGATTTTATAGAAGCTCTTCTCAGTGTGGGTGAGTGTGACCGCTGTCTGCTTGCACTGATTAACATATTCATTTACAGACATCTCCCACATCAGAAATCAACTCACATTGACAGGAACAATGTCCTCTGTCCCTTTTCCAGACCCCAGTAGGTTTCAGGACAGTTGGAGACTGTCAGATGGCTTTGTAGCCTCAGAAGCAAAAATAATTCTTCCGCATAGGGCACGGTCCAGGTAAGAGCATTTGCTGGGCTTAATTAACCCTGAGACTGAGCTAATAGTGAAGCCTCAGCAGGTCATCCTTGAATGCATTTAGCTTCAAAGTCTTGAAGTGTGTTTGTGTTCTGTGTCCACCCAGACCAGATTTGATGGATAACTATCTCGCCTTGCTACTTTGTGCATTCATCCACAGTGGACTTTTAGAGGTAATTTACCATTTTAAAATTGTGATTCACCATCTTTCCAAACATGAACAATTTATGAAGAAAAGAAGCTGTGGTTCATTTTTTTTATGTAGCCTTGTGTTGTTTTAACCCCATATGACTTAATTTCTTACATGGGCCACAAAAGGAGATATTTTGAAGAATGTTCATGCTGCTCTTTTCTATGCAATGAAGCATATACAGACTGTCAAGCTCTAAAAAGGACTTCCATCTTACACTCTATTTACTTCTGAAGCCATAATGTTGTTTATTTTCAGGGCCTGGTTGAAGTGATCACTAGCAGTGATGATAGTGTTTCAGTGTGTGCAACCATCCTTTTAGGAGAACTCCTGCATATGGTATTATACTCAAAGTACTGCAACAGAAAATACAGCTTAAACTTGAACTATCTCATAATAACTTTTTTTTTTTTTCAGGCCAACACCATTCTTCCCCATTCCCATAGTCACCACCTGCACTGCCTGCCCACTCTTATAAACTTGGCTGCTTCTTTTGACATTCCTCAGGAGAAAAGACTGTGAGTTGCTGTCTTGTCCTACATAGCTGGCAACACAAATAGCACAGTGTCAAAGCTACGTGATTATTTCTGTGATTTGATGGAGCACTGTTCGGTTGTGTTTTGTAGACGAGCAAGCGCTGCAGTGAATTACTTGAAGAGATTTCATGAGAAGAAGAAACGAGGCCCCAAACCCAATAGTCTTTACTTGGACCTCATTATTCGCAAATCGCTGGCTGATCATTGCTGTCGGGACCAGCACCTAAGGCCCCAGAGGGACATTTTTGTCATTAAGGTATGAGCTGGTGACTGGAGGAAAGCATTTCTTTGTTTCAGCTTGGATGTGATCTGCATTTTTGTGTTTTTTAGGACACTGAGGAGGCCCTGATGATGAACCTCAGAGACAGTCAGATTCTCAATCATAAACAGAATTTGGAATGGAACTGGGTCCTGATCAGTACCATACTCAAGGTAAGGTTTTTGATCCTGCTTTTTTAAATGTTAAATGCAAACTAAATGTGTAAATTGCTAAATGTGTATGTTATCTTGTGTAATAATTGTGTAATAAAAGCTGTAATATTGTGAAATATTTTTACTATTTAAAATAACTGCTTTCTATTTGAATATATTTTTAAAAGTAATTTATTCCTGTGATTTAAAGCTACATTTTCAGCATCATTACTCTAGTCTTCAATGTCACATGGTCCTTCAGAAATCATTCTAATATGCTGATTTGCTGTTCAAGAAACCTTTTTATCAATATTTAAAACAGTTGTGTAATTTTATTTCAGGATTCTTTGATGAATAGAAATATCCAAAGATCAGCATTTATCTGAAATAAAAAGCTTTTATAAATAAAGCACTAATCACACTTCTTTTTCATTTAAATATCTAGTTACAATGTGCAGTTTGGTATCTATTAATTGGTATTTTTAATTGTTTCAGTGGCCAAATGCTAACCTTCAGAACAACAAAGAGGAACAGATGCACAAGTAAGTAGAATTCTGTTTTCTAGTCTTAGAAGTATTCCTAATATTTTTGTCATCCATTCATTGCTGTAAACCCTACACTTTCTTTCTCAGCTTTGTGCGAAGGCTGCTGTTCTTCTACAAGCCTAGCAGCAAGCTGTATGCTAGCCTGGAGCTGGACCACCGCAAGGCCAGGCAATTAACGGTGGTGGGCTGTCAGTTCATTGAGTTCCTTCTGGAGTCAGATGAGGTGAGAAGAAAAGATATTAAAGAACTGAGCCTATTATTTATTGCCTTTTATTTACTCGCTGTCATGTGGCTCCAAACCTATGTAACTTTCTTCCATACAGTTTCTCAATGTGTGTTTCACAGAAGAAAAAATTACTTGATAGATGACAATTTTGAGCTATTTTTCTGTCTTCTCAGGATGGCCAGGTGTATCTTGAGGACCTGGTGAAGGACATTGTTCAGTGGCTGTCCTCATCCTCTGGGCTGAAACCAGACCGTAGTCTGCAGAGCAACGGCCTCCTCACCACTCTCAGCCAGCACTACTTCCTCTTCCTCGGCACTCTCTCTGCCCACCCGCAGGGTGTTAAGATACTTGAGAAGTGCAGCGTCTTCCAATGGTTAGTCTTGGACTTCACAGAAATGATATAGAGATACACAATATATTGATCTCTTCAAATATTAGCTTTTTTTTCTCAATGTGTTTTGACAGCCTGCTGAACCTGTGCTCCTTGAAGAACCAGGACCATCTTCTGAAGCTGATTGTTTCCACACTGGACTACAGCCGGGATGGCTTAGCACGAGTCATCCTCTCCAAGATCCTCACTGCTGCCACTGACGTAAGAAACGACCTCCTACCCTTTGACCCTTTGAGTGTGTTTACCTTAATGCCATACACTTCTACCTAGCCGTGGCTTAGCAAAGCATGCTGGTAAAAGCATTCCCCTATGCTAATAGATCTCTAATATTGTTCTTAAATGTTATTTTGGCACAGAACGGCAGGCTTTACGCCACAAAGCATCTGCGGGTGTTACTTCGAGCTAACGTGGCGTTCTTCAGCAACTGGGGTATTGAACTGTTGGTGACTCAGCTACACGACCGCAACAAGGCCATCTCGGTGGAGGCTTTGGACATACTGGATGAGGCCTGTGAAGACAAGGTGAAGTCAGTTAACACATAAGGGCAAAAAGGAGGATGTTATTGACATCGAGAAGTTTAACTTGGCAGAAAGTCATGTTATTTAACTGAGCTTGGTCTAGGTAATGTAACAAAACGTGTTGATGTTGGAGGCACTTTTGAATTGACGATGCTGTGCCAGTGTAGCTCTGTTCCAGGAATCTGTCATGGAGATCTGTAAACAGCCAGAATCTAGGTCAAAATTGACAGTAAGATCGTGCTTGTGAAAACATGTCCAATTACATGACTGCTGTTTTTACCATCGTCTTATCTTAGGCAAACCTACACGCTCTGATCCAGATGAAGCCAGCGCTAACTCACCTGGGAGACAAGGGTGTGCTGTTGCTGCTACGGTAAAGCTCAGATATTCCCTGTATAACTACTCCATTTAACACAGAGGTTTGAAGGTGCACTACATCTTTCTTCCTCCATAATAATTTTCAGCAACTTCAGTCTTCAGTATCATGTGATCCTTTGGAAATCATTCTAATATGCTGATTGGTGCTCCAGACACATTTCTTATTATCAACATTGAAAACAGTTGTGCTGCTTTTTATTTCTTGTATTTTTTTCTGGCTTCCTTGATTAAAGTAACATTCAAAGAATAGCATCCATTTGAAATAGAAACATTTTGTAACAATATAAATGCCATGACTGACACAATTTAAAGCATCCTTGCTGAATAAAAGTCTTCTTTTCGTGCCATTTAAATGTATCAACTCAAGCATCTTTGACAAAACATTTAAGAAATGTTAAACAATTGCCTGAAAAGTTTAATGTGTGAGATTAACAGCACTGGTCAATGCATTTTCCATTGTGTTATCCCCCTTTATCTTTTAAAGCACTAATTTTGTGTATAAATATGGATATTTTGTATAAATTGTGTTTAACTGACTTACAGTAAAGTTGAAAAGGCTATTATTTGCATAAGAAACAGCTCCTTTTCCATCCATTTCCAGGTTTTTGTCCATTCCAAAGGGGTTCTCCTATCTAAATGAAAGGGGATATGTGACTAAACAACTGGAAAAATGGCAGAAGGTAATGTATTTTACCATTATTCCGCACTATTGATTGAAAGTGTTTTAGATTGTTTACAGTATATACATCAATAAAATGTATTCTGCATGTTTGTATTTGTATTTTTTATAGTACTTGAATCGCTGTACCCATTCTGTCCAATTACTTTTGTTCCCCTGTAGGAATACAACCTCAAGTATGTGGACCTCATAGAGGAACAGCTAAATGAAGCACTCACTACTTACCGTAAACCAGTGGATGGAGATAACTACGTACGACGGAGCAACCAAAGGTTTTGCGTGGAAACTTTATACTGTACTCCGTTTTTAATTCATCAGTAGCCTGTATTATGATTTGGAAGGAAGTCATCCATAACTTTTTCTGTCTAAAATCTTTTTCTTACAGGTTACAAAGACCAAATGTTTTTCTTCCTGTGCATTTGTATGGGCAACTTGTACATGATAAGACAGGCTGTCATTTGCTGGAAGCTCAGGTGTGTGTTTAAAAATCACTTATGACAGGCCCCGATGGTGAAGCATTTCTTCATATAATGCCTCTTTTCCGTCTCTAACAGAATGTAGTTTCAGACCTGAGCTACACAGTGCGCTGCCCAGCGCTGGACAAATGGGATGGCATCAAACAGCTGAAAGCTGCTCTTTGGGCCCTGGTGAGCGTGTGTGTGTGTGTGTAGGTTTATAGTTTATAAGGACACTGTGTCTAATGAATTGGGTATTACATAGTGAACTTGGTTTATGAGAACACTTCCTGTGTCCTACACTTCCTGATTTTAGAATTTGTCTTGCGAGCCTAAGACACGTTGGAAGTATTTTTTCACTTCTGTCTTTGTGGTTATAATTATCAGTAGCATTATTATTATTTTTAAGTATAAGCTATTTACTCTGCTTGCTTCTAGGGAAACATTGGCACGTCTAACTGGGGACTGAACCTGCTACAGGAAGAGAATGTCATTCCAGATATCGTCGCTCTTGCACATGACTGTGAGGTTCTGTCTATTAGAGGGTATGTGCTCTTGATTTCAGGATCAGCCTGGCTGCATATGGCCAAAAATTTTCAAATGTAGATATGGCATTTATGTCAAATGCACAAATTAGGTTTCAGATGGGTAGTACTCCCCAGCGCTCATTTCAGCTAAATGTTTAGAAGTTGTCTGAAACTTTCATTTTGTGACCGTAACAGAAAAAACAGTAAAGAAAAGATATCTGAAGTTATAATGCTAACATATTAAATAAACAGTAAAAAATAAAATGACATATAAGTCGGCTTGCATTGCAACATTTACTGGTTTCTATTGCACAGCTTACCCCACTGGGTGACCAGACATGAGGTGACCGAAAGTTAACAACATTTTCTCAGAAACACGTTTTTTCTGGGTTTAGATGACTCGGTGAATTGTGTCATACCTCCTCCCTGACTATTTGGCAATCTTGCATTCTTTCTTTTTTATTCATGCTGATCTTGCTGTCTTTTTGTTTCGTTTTTTGCCTTACTCTCAAAATGTTTGCCTTTTTATTTCCCCTCTTTCAGGACATGTCTTTATGTTCTGGGACTCATTTCTAAAACTAAGCAGGGATGTGAGCTTCTCAAACTGCATGGTTGGGATGCAGTTAGGCACAATCGCGGACAGCTTTGGCCTGTGGTGCCAGATGAGGTGGTGCAGAGCCAGAACCTACAGCAGCAGCAACAACAACAGCAACCCCTCATCCACCTGTCCTCAGCGCCCAGCACCCTCAGCCTGAACTCTGAGTCCACCAGCTCTAGACATAACAGTGAGAGTGACTCCACTCAGCCTAGTGAGTGCTGCTCCCATCTACTCATGCATGAATAATGGCCCACAGTGCAACACTGTGGTTTAGGTTGGAGGGCCGTCTTACCACTATTCAAATGGGCCCCATATCTTCTTCTTTGAAGCATAGTCCTCTCATGTTTATCATTATTAGCTTGGAATCTCACTGCATTATTTTACTGCTGTGAAGGTGTCTTCAACCTAGTTTCATTTTTAGATTTCAGTCTTTATTTCAACTACTGTATATTAATAGATCAAGATGATTTAATGTACCAGAACACTATAGCAAATAGCACAAATGGTGCTTATCTTGCACCACAAATGCTTTGCGATCTTTTTTACGAAATTTAGAGGTGCTTTTTCCTTCCCGTTCTTGTATTAGGGTTGTGTAATTTATTTCACATGCAATTTGATATTGAAAAAAAGACGAGACTTGTAGACTCTTTTAGTCAGCTCTTGGCTGAATTTATCTGACAACCTGGCCTAGACTGACTGTGAATGATGTGAAATGTTATCTATTTATGAATGATCTTTTGAATTTTGGAGTGATTCACTTCAAATAGTTAGAAATATCTGTAAAGCCATTCCCAGACTCGTAAGCTCAACAAATTAGCACTTTGTTTTCAATTGCACCTCTTGATGTGCCAGATTCAGCTATAAAAAGGTATCCTTCTTACTTAATGAAATGGTTGGGCTTACATTTATACAGAGAGGTGCTTCAGTCGTGGCTTAGTAAAGATTAGGAAGAGTCATGAATCATCTACCCACTGACTGGTTTTAGATGACTAAGCACAGTCAGTAATCCTGACTTGAATAGAAACTGGAAAAGGGTTAAAATGTAGGCTTTTCGTGACCCACACTTTAAAACAAACCACACTGTATTTCTGCACACACTATGAAAATGTAATCTAGTGGTAACTCTCAAAACAATCTAAAAGTAAAAAAATCCAAAATGCCTTGCTTCCTTTTCAGGCATGTACATCCTGGATGATAAGTTAGAAAGCTCTGAACTTTCAGAGGACCAGCCACTGTACTTCAGGCCCAAACTCCTAAAGGACCGCAGCCCCTTCACCATACTAGCCTCCAGTCGACTTGTCCGAAACCGCTTCCTCAGCTCCCTCTCTGGAAAAAAACTCCGTAGTACCAGTGACCCCAAAGGCACTGGTAGCAGCAGTAAACTCCATGGTGAGCCCACGTTTGGAGGCCTAAGGAGGACACGCACCGTTACAGAGCCCTCTATATTCTCCCAAGTTCAGGGAGATGTCTTCAGTCCTGTATTTACTGACGGACATCTGCCGAAAAGCCCAAGCTTTAGTCTGGATACCTCTTTTGTAGGCAGCAAGACTTCGGAAACTCAGGGCAGCACATCTAGTTTTGGGGACCCTGAGGTACATCTGAACAAAGCTGCAGAACGGAGCTCAGCGGTTGGAGATGCTCACCGAGAGCAGACCAGTCGGGAAATGCTGGCCGGAGATGGCTCAACCTCTGGGGGCGGGGCTCAGTTTAAAAGTCGCAGCCAGAGTTTCAACACGGACACAACCACTAGTGGTATCAGCTCCATGAGCTCCAGCCCATCCAGAGAGACGGTGGGGGGCGTGGAATCTTCCACCATCGACACTGACTGTGTTAGCCTCAATACGGTCATTAGCACTCAAACTGTCAAAACACTTCACTCTCTCACGTCCCAGTCCGACCACCTTCTCCTGTCCAAATCTAACTCCGTACTGCTGATGCCTCCAGGTTCTTCTCATACATTGCCACGCAGGGCTCAGTCCCTTAAATCGCCTTCTGTCACAACCATTTCAAGCCTGACAGACAGTAGCTTCATGTACACCAGCCCTCGGGATGCACTGGGCTATGCTACTCTCAAACGACTACAGCAACAGCGCATTCACCCCTCCCTTTCCCATAGCGAGGCGCTTGCCTCGCCTGCCAAAGACGTGCTCTTCACCGATGCCATCACTATGAAAACTGGCAGCCTGGACTCCAGACTCGCACCATGCAGGTAAAGCAGATGGACCAACAGATGGTGCGAAACTCTTCCCTTTTCTATCATTACGTCACCCTTTTTTTACTGTTTCTTTTGGCTCAAATTTTACACTTACACCAATTATTTCACACAGCATTCGCAGAATGCATCTGCATTTATCATCATCCTCCTCCAAAGGTTTCATCATGTCTTGACTCAGAAAAATCTCTTTCTCAGAAGAGTCATTAGGAGTTAAGACCTTTTATATAGGAAGTCGTTCTTCTTTTAATATAGTTTATTTTTGTGATCTGGCTGTTAAAGTTATCAGCCTGATAGGATCATAATATTATCAATTAAAAAATATCAATGTTAATCAGACAAGAAATGAGCACTAGAGTTCCCCATTAGTGTTACCATCCACATAATATGAAAATGACACCCCTAAAAGCCCCTTAGGAAGCACTGCTCCCTTTGGAAATAATGTGGTGTGTTTCTGATGGTCCCTCTCAGGTATACTAAAAAGCGCTTCAGATGTCTGGGCCAAGGTCCGAGCAGGCCCCATCGCAGATCTCTTCTGCCACGGTGCGTGGACCATCCCTAGGGCTGACGTTCCCCTTTTTCAGTCTGAATGTCCACTTCAGTCCATTTTTACAATAAAAATACCCTAGCCTTCTTGACTTCTTTTTCATCGTACTTTGCCCCCTTTTTCATTTCTCATTAGTGCTCCCACAGCCCATACCTTAACCTGATACTCTTCAGCCATGACTCCTTGAAATTACCTCCCCACAGTAGGATGAAGTAAACTTTCCTCATTGATTGTATGTAGTTCTAAAAAGTCTTTCTAACTTACGCCCTATCTCCATTGTCACAAAACTCCTTCAAGTAGTTTGCTGATGTGAACGGACTGAAACCAATTCCCGTTATAGCTGCATTCCCGTATTTGATCCAAAAAGCATGTAGAGGTTTTTGGCCTACGGTACTTGCATGATGCAGCTAATGACAAACGGCTGCTCATTCTGAAATATGAATACGCTTCACCAGCCTGTTCCCACATTGACAAACCTATCAATCATCTGCTAGCAAGACTACAGTAACGCAGTATCATCACACGTAGTTTCCAAAATGTCTAATCCTTCTTTCTTACCGTTTTCTCTCTCCCAATGTTGTCCTCCTTCCAAACACTTCTCTTTGATCTCATCCCATCTGTATGAGTACAGGTTTCTCAAGGCTTTGAGTTTTGCATCTCTGGATAAAGAGGATCTTCTGAGCCCTATCAGTCAGACCTCCCTGCAGCGCTCCTCCTCAGTGCGTTCAATGGTGTCCAGTGCCACATATGGCAACTCTGATGACTACATTGGCCTTGCACTACCAATGAACATCAACAGCATGTTCCAGGTTACTTACTAACTCTACAATCCTGTTTATAGCTGGTACTATCATCCATCTCTGGTGATCTGATCCCAGTTTGTCTATCAGTGCAGATTGCTCTTCAGACATGGCATTAAAGGGATAGTTCACCCAAAAAAGAACCCTCATGTCATTCCAAACCCTTAAGACCTTTGATCATGTTCGGGAAACACAAATTAATATATTTTTGATTAAATCTGAGAGCTTTCTGGCCCTGCATAGACAGCAATGCAACTTAAACTTTCAAACAAGGCCCAGAAAGGTAGTAAAAATACTTTATTTTTTTTTACACAAAAACCCGAAATAATGACTTATTCAACAATTTCGTCTCTTCTGTGTCATTGTGTTCTGTTAAGATTCTCTTGTGAATGCGCGTCAAAGACTGACACGGAAGAGAAGAACTTGTTGAATGAAGTCTTTTTGTTTTTTGCACACAAAAATTATTCTCAGCTTTATAGCATTACGGTTGAACCACTAATGTCACATGGACTATTTTAACAATGTCCTTACTATGTTTTTGGGCCTTGAATGTGTCAGTTCCTTTGCTGTATATGCAAGGTCAGAAAGCTCTTGGATTTCATCAAAAAATATCTTAAACTGTGTCCCGAAGATGAAGGAAGGTCTTATGTGTTTGGAACGACATGAGGGTGAGTAATTATTGACATAATTTACATTTTTGGGTGAACTAACCCTGTAACATGCCAATTAAATATGTCTTGGTCGAACTGTCTCATAGAGAGGTCTGCAAGTTCAAGTGTATGGCGGTCACAGCTTCCAAAAGGTGTCCATTTGGGATAGGATTATCCAAAAAGCATGTCAGTACCAAGTGTAAACAGGCATTACAAAAATGCCCTCAAAATTTGTGTCTGAAACTTGACTTTCTTGTATTTGGTTGCTACCTAGATTAAAGACATACCATACTTCCAGAAGAGGACAAGTCCACCGTCTGAGGACCGATCAGCAAAGTTCTTCTCTGGAGATGCAGATGGTAAAGACTGGAATGGTTGTGTTTAATCAGCTCTGTATACCATTCCCATTGCATTAGTGCCTCACTACTCTTTCAGTATTCTGAATGCTGTTCTTTTCTCAGGTTCCAGTGAAGGATCCAGGTATTCTGTTCTGCGATCTCAGCTTAGTATCACGGAGCTGATTGCGGTTAGCCGTTCAGACCAGCACAAGCTGCTGGGTGCGGAGGAGACCGGCCTGCAGGAGCACACCGAGGAGAACTGTCTTTACTGTGCAGGACTCTACGTGCTTGGGTGTAATTTAAACACTCCCACACAAAACCACACAGGTAAGCTACACGTTTATCCAAATTAATATAGGAAAACATTAATTAGTGACATCACTTTGATCAGGTTTCCCTAAATACCTGTGAGGATGCATGCAATATTCCATTCCAACCATGATCAACTAGTTACCGTATATTAGAAGATCATTAGTTAAAGGGATAATTCACCCCAAAAATGAAATTTTGATGTTTATGTGCTTACTCCCAGGGCATCCAAGATGTAGGTGAATGATTCTTCAGTAGAACACAAACAGTTGCAGTCTGTCAGTCATATAATGGCAGACAAGGGGACCCACGGCTTTGAGAGACAAAAAACATACACAGACAAAACCAAATTAGACCCTCTGGCTCGTGACAATACATTGAGGTCTCAAGACACGAAACAATCGGTCTATGCGAGGAAACTGAACAGTATTTATATCATTTTGTACCTCTGATTCAACGCAATGTCCTGAGTGCGTTCATAACAATCGGCGTGTGACATGTCAATGTGCTCTGGCATAGTAGACGCATGCGCGGAAGCGATCTGTCACACGTATACATCACTCATTGTTTAGATCGCTTCCGTGCATGCATCTATTATGCCAGAGCACATTGACGTGTCACGCCCCGGCTGTTGTGAATGCGCTCAGGACAGTTGGACATTGTGGTGGATCAGAGGTACAAAGTGATATAAATACTGCTCCGTTTCTTGCACAGACTGATTGTTTTGTGTCTTAAGACCTCAATGTATCGTCACAAGCCGCAGGGTTTAATTTGGTTTTGTCGGTGTATGTTTTTTTTTTACTCTCATAGTCATGGGTCCCATTGACTGCCATTATATGACTTTACAGACTGCAATGGTTTGTGTTCTACTGAAGAAACATTCTTGGATGCCCTGGGAGTAAGCAGATAAACATCAAGTTTTCATTTCTGGGTGAATTATCCCTTTAATTTGAGTTTCATCATGTTCTTACATGATGTCTAAATCCTGTTTTAGACTACCCCGATGCTTCATTCTCAGAATGGCCCTTACACAACCTGGACGTCATGCCTAAGTCTAAGTATTCAGGAGTGTCTGGCTGCAGCGATGCTGTCTCTCAGGGCTCTTGTGGCAGCACACGCAGCACCGAGCTTGTTCTTGGTGAGGAATTCTTCAGGCTGGCAAAAGTCAGATTGGAAAATTAAGACAATTTTCAATTATTATGTTTCATACAGGTTAATTGTATGCCTGCGCATGCTGTCTTTCTGCCAGGGGTGAAAAATATTCCAGAGGATGCTCCAGCCTGCCGTGTTCTTCTGAGGAAGGAGGTGCTTCGGCTGGTCATCAACCTGAGCTCCTCAGTGGGGACCAAAGGGAATGAAACCGGACTCCTCACGTAAGGAGACGATTTCAATTTAACAAATGCTTTCCTAATTAATTCTTCAGAGGTTTCACAAATATTGCTCTAACTGGAAGACTCTTTGTCTGCACATTATTTGATCCTTTTGATAATTTTAATAAAGCAGAATAAATTGAAATGGAGAAAATGGATGGAAAAGTGAATCTTAGTAGAGAGAGGATTTATTTTCTTCCATGTTTTCTTTCATTGTAACTTCTTACCTTGCAGAATCAAGGAAAAGTTTCCTTATGCGTTTGATGACATCTGTCTGTATTCCGAAGTTTCATACTTGTTGGCCCATTGCATGTTCAGACTGGCTTCACGACGCTTCATTCAGGAGCTCTTTCAAGATGTTCAGTTCATTCCGGTAATATGAAACTTCTCACAGTGGCCCAAATCCAAACGGAGCAAATGTTTTTACAATCTAGATTGCACCAGAACCCAGATTTTCTTTGTGTAAAAATCATATATTATTGGTGATATTTATGATAGATACCACTTACAAATAGTTTTTCAGTTCTGGAATTAAACTGGGTTAAATTTTATGCCACTAGAATATATTAATAGAATTGCAAAATAATTCTTGTTTTTTAACACTTTGTCATTACTAAGCATACATGTGGTAATCTTTTTATTTGCAGATGTACGAAGAGGCTGAGAGCATTCTGTCAATGCCCAAGAAATATACCACAGTAGATCTTCCATCAGAGCTGTGATCCTCTAAGCCAGTGATACTCAAATCAGGCTCGCGAGATCCACTTTCCTGCAGAGATTAGCTCCAACCCTGATCAAACTCACCTACCTGTGATTTTCTAATGATCTTGAAGACTCTGATTAGCATGCTCGGGTGTGTTTGATTAGGGTTAGAGCTAAACTCTGCAGGAAAGTGGATCTCGCGAGCTAGATTGGAGTATCCCTGCTCTAAGTGTTTTTCATACTATTCTTTTCCCCGATGCAGCAAGTTGTTGATCTCTTTCTTGGCCTGACTAAGATGAATACGCAATAAGAGACTAGGGCTATGGAACAGACATGGGTGGATTGAGAGAGTCACCGGGAACATTTCCACAGAGAGAGAGAAAAAGCGGTACGTTAAGAGAACAAACTCGTTTTACCTGAACAAATATACTCTACACAGAAGCTCTGTAGACCTCTACAGTGGATGTTGTAACCAAAAAATACTTGTAAACTGAATGGAAAGTGAAGCATGCAAATATTTGGTATGTGAGTCAATACAAATTGTATTTAAAATGCAAGCAAGACCGTCTAGGGAGATTATTCACTTTTTTAAAGTCCTAGGCGTGTGATTGCACGTAACTAAAGCATTTTTTCCCTGAGTGGATCCCTCAACACTACAACATTCCAGCTGTTTTCTTTGGATTTCACGATTACTAATTCCAGTTGTTTAAAATATGAAATGGCTTTCGCAACCAGGCTGAGCACACCCTCTTAGTCCTGGTGTGATTTGCTTGCAAGACAATCATCATTAAGTAATAATAGTCAGCAACTTCGAGTTTTTTTAATTCGCTTTTGTACCTGACTCATAAAAGGTATTTTCTGCTTACTGATTTTTATCTTGACGTAGCACATAGCAATCCCTGAGTAAATGTATGTACATGTATTTGATGGTGTTGTTACACAATAATGCAATAGCGGCTGTATTGTATTAATGTGTAACTTTGTTAACTGACTTATGAAACGTCATCCCAAAACAATCTGACATTTGAGTCAGTAAGATATTTATTTATTTATTCACTTATTTATTGTTTGGTCCAAGCAGCTCCTCTGTCCCTTTGACTTTATTTTAGCCTATTAGCTAGGATAAAACTGGCTGTGTATGATTAATGCTGACAGTCAGTGTATGTAGACATCGGGCTTCAAAAGAGGAAGCAGTGCATTTCACCACTGCTATTTTGCAGTTTTAGTCTTCAAGTAATTTTAGAGATTTGAATTAACACATAGAAAGTTTTCCTTTTCTGTATAGAGAAAAGCATTAATTATTGAAGCATTAATAAAACCAAGATTCACCAAACATATTTCACAATATTTGTACATGAGAATACCTTTTGTACTTTATTCTCTCTTTCGGATTGCTAATAATGCTACTTTTACCTGAATGTGGTCAGGAGATTTTGAATGGGCAAAAAACATATTGGGTTAAAAAGTAAGGTTAAAGACATGATCGAGAATGATCCTTAATATATGACATGTTCTGCTTAAATTCAACTAACCGTCATCCCTAAACTACTAAGCTTTATCATTGGCAATATTTATAAAAGCAATTCTTAGTATTTGACATACCAATTATGGTGTAATAAGATTTCGAAATGTCTTCAGGGTTAGCATGAATCTAGTTTAACATTGCATTAAAAAAAACATTACCAAAAATGGTTTAGATCCCACTTTGTAAGTGTAAATTTGAGGTTCATTTGAATTATTTCTATGCAATGCGCCTGTTAATTCTGTATGCACAAATGACTTGTTATTGAAGATAAGACGATCACTTCATTTTCTTGGCTGGACCATTTATATTATTTAGGCAGCTTTAATTATTTTGCCTTATTTGTATTAGCTTTAACTCTAACTTTTAGAATTAATGAATTTGCCCTTTTTCTTGTTTTATTTATTATAGAAACTAATAAATCTGCCTTTGCCTGCCTTGGCTTTTGGATTAAGCATCAGGTTTTAACTTCCATAATTGTTTCTATTGTAAAAACTGAGTCTGATATGACCAGCAATAACTCTGGTTGTTGTTACAATATTTTCTTTTAGGCTTCTGGGGAAATTTAGTGCATGTGCATTCTAACCCCTATCTGCATAGAAGAAATTAATCTGGGAAATGTCCAAGAGCAACAGATAATGTTTGGAGTGGTTATGCAGTGTTTTTTTATTATATAATGGCTGGACATTGAACAATAATCAAGCCACTTATAAAATATTATTTTTGAACTAAATAAATCTGGAATCTGCCCCGAATATTTTCAGAAGTGTTCTTGAATAAATCATTTCCACAAAGTCATTAGAGTGTGTGGTGAAAATATCCCAGAATGCCAGATGGGTGGGTCTTATTCCGCAATGTTAAATCAAGTTTTATTATTTTTTTGCTTCCATTTTTCACTAGGGGTTATGTACAACCCATGACCGGAAGCCATTGTCAATTTTTTTAAAGAATTTTTTAAATAAAAAATGTACTGGTGTTTTTAAAACCTTAGAAATAATAAGAGCGCCAATTATTGCAGACTTAATTGTATTTTAAAGGGGCTGTTTTCTCCATCACCATTAATGCTATGAGTGTCAAGGAAATGCATATATTTTTAATGTACATTTGTTCATTGTGCAACAAACTAACTGCACCTGTCAGTGATTTTTTTTTTCTTTTAAGTGCACTCATGATTTTACAGAGCACTGTATGAAATGTAAGCACCATATAATAATGAAATTGCAAAAACTGATGAAAGAAGTGTTATTTATATTTTTCCTGGAGTGAAAAAGCATCTAAAACTGTTGTACATAAAATGTGTCTTTAATTGTATAATTGAATGTGTTTTGGGGGGCATTAATGAAAGGGATGCGTCAATGATAAAATAAAATAAACCTCAATTTCCTTGACTCGTTTCTCAAGTATTTCATTGTTGTTTGGAAAAGATTTTTCTTTTGAAATCAGAAAGTCCTGCCCAGCCCGAGCCGATCGGCGCGAGCAAGAATTCCACAGAAAGACTTCCGCTGCTTTCCACAGAACAGTCAGTCATTTTATAGCTATAATCCCCTACCTTGCGTGTTTTCGACACGACACTGCCTTAATCTACTATCACGACAGTTGTGGTATTCTCATCTCTTACAACCAACGCTATCTCATGGCAATTCGTACATATTTTACGAGGTGGCTAATTCGTACGACCTCGTATGGTTTAGTAAGATTTGTCTAAACTCCAGTGACGGGTAGGTTTAGGGGCGGGGTTAGGTGTAGGTCATTCGTACAAATTCATACGAATTGGCAACTCGTAAAATACATACGGATTAGCAAAAATCGTATGAATTTGTACGAGTGAGGTCGTACGAATTACCCACCTCGTAAAATATGTACGAATTGCCGTGAGAACGGGCTTCTTATAACAGTTTCCCTTATTTAGATCCATTCTGATTTCTCCAGTTAACGTTACTGATGACCGTGTGAAATAGTCCCACATTCCTTTCTTCCTATTGAGCTCTCGTCTTGTACTGAGTATTGTACCCAGGAAAATATGACATTCGCCTAAAATCTTCGAGATGGCGATGAGGAATCATTTTAACATGCTGCCATTAACACCGCGGATAATACGTTTGTTAATCTTGATTCCCTTTCCAGTGGTGATCTCGTAACTACGCGCACGCAGGCACGCACGCTTCCACTGGGATCCTCCCACTACTCGTTATTCTGCCGATGAGCGCGAACCACAACAACTTTGTTGTGTTCTGAAACTCAGCTCTGATAACTTTGACATTTTTAGCTTCGGACGAAAATAATTCCAGCAGCTGATTCTTCGTGAGGCTTTAAGGCTGCGAACACGTTACACAGGTGGGTGTTTGTTCTCGTAATTCTTTTGACTGCTAATGAAAGGCTTTGTGTAATGTTGATGTACTCATTAACACGAATCAGTCCGTCCTTTTAATATAACTAGTTGACATGTTAACTAGCTGGATGTGTTGTCTCGCATACTTGATTATTATCGATACAGTGCGCATGTCTTTGCCTCACTTATTTGCTAATTCTGTTTTATTAGATAAAGTATATAGCCTATGTATTGGTTCTGTGCCATAATCCATTCTTTAAAATAGTAAATAATACATTTTTAGTAAAGTGTTTATCAAATATTTCCTTTTTCAATAAAAAAGCAGACTGTCCTGACACCATCTGTAAAGAATGATTACTTGGCATGTCTCGTGAGTACAGTTGCAAAATTCCGGGAATTGTCAAGCCCCGACACTTTCCATGGGAATTAAAGGGAATATGTGGGAATTAATGGTAATAAACCGGAAATTTGCACAATTACAGGAACTGGGAACTTAAATGTAGTTGAGAACAAAATCTTGCAGCATAATCTTGGTCAAAACAACCAGATTTCATGCAATTTCAGTTGAATTTGTACACATTGCTCAATCACATGCACACTGTTTACTGCAGGGCTATTGAGGCCACACACCCTACATGCACTGTGCTTTCCTCCATAACATGCACAGATCATTTCTTAAATCCTGCACACAAAATATCAAAATGTCCATCTTGGTAAGTATTCATATAAATTACATGAATATTAAAAAAAAAATATTTAAAACTTCCTTGTGCTGTGTGTAATATTCTGCGCAACTAAATTAGGCTATACCATTGTAAAAACAAATGCACTGACTGAACAAACATTTAGGTAAGATAATACAAAAGTCTAAAAATGACCCCCCCCCCAAAAAAAAATCCCTCTACATTTACATTTATGCATTTGGCAGATGCTTTTATCCAAAGCGACTTTCAGAGCATTCGGGTTATACATGTATTGTCAGTATGTGTGTTCCCTGGGAATCGAACCCACAACCATTGCGCTGCTAACGCAATGCTCTAACCACTGAGCCACAGGAACACAAGTCACCAGAGGGGGATTCCCCTCCATTTGCTCTGAAGACACACTTGCTGTATTTGAGCCCAAATCTAAATATATTTGATCTTTGGAATTTAAGTTTAACTAGTAAATACCAAAAAGTGTTTATAGCTAGACAGTTTATGAGGTATGTGCTATATAGCTCAAGCTGTGATGCTCCTTCTGATAGCAAGTTTTCTCTTATCATACAGAAGTGTATTGGTCAAAAGTTTGGACATATTACTATTTTAATGTATTTAAACATTGCATATCTTTTGCTCATCAAGCCTTCATTTATTTGATCAAAAACACAGAAAAAAATGTGTTTTCTGTTGTAATATACTTTAAAATATTATGTATTTCTGTGATGCAACGCTGAATTTTGAACATCATTACTCCGGTCTTCAGTGTCATAATTCTTCAGACATTCTAATATGCTTATTTTTTATCAATTTTGGAAATAGTTGTGCTGCTTAATTTTTTTTATTATTATTACCTGTGATTCTTTTTTCAGGAATCTTTAATGAATAGAGAGTTTAAAAAAAGAACATTTATTTAAAATATATATATATTTTTTTTACAATACTCTACCATTCAAAAGTTTGGGGTCAGCATCTTTAAAAAAAAAATACTTTTTATTCAACAAGGATGTGCTCAATTAATAAAAAGTAGTAGTAAAGACTTATATTGTTAGAAAAGATTTCTATTATGAATAAACACTGTTCATAAGAGTTTTATTAATCAAATCCTGAAAAAAGCCTCACAGACCCCCCCCCCATCCATAAATTTCATTCTTTTTAAATGTGTATTAATTTTCATACATGTGAGATGATCAAACTAAATGTTTATATTTATGTTTGTATATGATACAGTTTTATTCAAAACTGTATCATATACCCAAGCAAACACATATTCGTTTTTGTGAAAAGTGGGGACCATTCCATAGTCATAATGGTTTTTATACTGTACAAACTGTATGTGCTATTGCCCTACATCTAAACCTACCCCTTACAGGAAACTGTGCATTTTTACTTTCTCAAAAAAACTCACTCTCTATGATTTAAGCGTTTTGAAAAATGGGGATATGGGGTAATGTCCTCATAAGTCACCTTCTCCTTGTAATTCATATCATACCCATGTCATTATACACATTTATGTCCTCATTTGTCACAAAATAACACACACATACACACAGTCATTTAGCAACTGAAGAGATGGTCTGAACAATTGAACTCTCAACAGAGTACAAGAAATTAAACTATTAACCCATACATATTATGTTGCGAAATAAATACACATGGAGGATATATACAGGTGCATCTCAATAAATTAGAATGTCGTGGAAAAGTTTCAGTAATTCAACTCAAATTGTGAAACTTTTGTATTAAATAAATTCAATGCACACAGACTGAAGTAGTCTTAAGTCTTTGGTTCTTTTAATTGTGATGATTTTGGCTCACATTTAACAAAAACACACTAATTTAACATAACACGAGTTTCACAATTTGAGTTGAATTTCTGAAATCAATGAACTTCACGACATTCTAATTTATTGAGATGCACCTGTAGTGTAAAATTATCCAGATGAGAAAGCAAAAAATATAAAGGATATACAAAATGTCATTCACAATGTTCAGTCATGTTAAGTGATCTCTAAAATGACAGCACTTAAAATGAATGTGTGTCTTGATGTGAAAAATAATGCTTTGTCGGTAATATTCATTAGTACTCTTGGTTTAAACATACTGGATCAACATTTGATGTTTTTTTTTAGATCTAAATCTAAGTTCAGTCATCATCTGTGTTGTGTTTACTGTTTATTCATTTGCTTAGCCGCAGATCATAAATGATGATAGTCTTATCTACAACAGATGTCAAGCCTTTAATTTTCCAGTAGTAATGTACCAATAATCAGGATTGCTGCTTCTTGATGGCCTGATTAATTATATGTTTAAACAGATTTTTATTCATTGCTCATAATCCGTTTCTGGTCTCGAGCAAAACATTTCATTTTGTGAAAGTTTTTTCATACTTCATGTCAACAATTTCTTCTCTAGGGTTTCTCCATCAGAATAAGAAAAGTTATAGGCCTACTATTTGTATATCTGAATCACAAATGAGTTGAAGGGATCATGTCCAAATAACCAAAATCAACAAAATCATCTGTTTTTTTATTTAAAAAAATAAACATGTTGGGCTGTGATGCAGTGGGTACTACACAAGCTAATGCAATTTGATTTTGTGTTGAATCATGTCCTAATGATTCCATTTTCTGTCTTTCTATCTCTATGTCATGTAAATTAAAACCCTTTAGGGATGAAAGATAACATATTTCCATTTTCTGTACCTTATTAGAAGATGTTATTCAGCCACGGTTAATTGAACCATTTTGTTTCCTTAGCAGAGCTAATTGCTAATGGAGAAACTGATGAGCCATTACTTGTCCAGAATCTCCTGAGCTCTATCATGTCAGTCTGGCTTTTGTGTGCTTTGCTTTTTTCTCTGAGTGGTCCTAACAGAACAGAATGGTGAGTCTTAAATGCTTTTAACTCTTGTTGCTAAACAAAGAAACAGTTCAACCAAAAATTTTACATTTGCTAAAAGTTTGCACCCTTAAGCCATCCAAGATGAGTTTGTTTCTTCATCAGAACAGATTTGGAGAAATGTATCACTTGCTCACCATTGGATGCACTCCAGTGAATGGGTGCCGTCAGAATGAGAGTCCAAACAAAAGAAATCCACAAGAAAAGCTTAGCTGCATGTTTGTAATAAACAAATCAATCGCGTCTTATAACTTAAAATGAGTCCTCCATCCATAATATTGCTTTTCTAGGGAAACAATTATTTAATCTAAATCAAGAAATTATTATGCACAGATTAAGCAATGTTTAAAAGCAAACAGTCCAAAATAGTCCTAATGATGGATTTGTCTCTTACAGTATAAACACATAGCTTTTAATTGATGGACTGAGTCGTGTGGATTATTGTGATGCTTGTATCAGCTGTTTGGATTCTCGTTCTGACGGCACCCATTCATTGCAGAGGATCCACTGATGAGCAAGTGATGTATAATGCAAAATTTGTCCGAAGAACCAAACACATCTATATCTTAGATGGCCTGAGGATGAGTAAATTTGCAGAAAATATTGATTTTTGAGTGAACTATTCCTTTAATAATACAATAGCATCTTATTTCAATTGTAAGTTGAGACCATTGATAGAAGAACTGACGTATTGTATATATCAACAGGACACCCAGCTCCTATAGAAGAGGTGAAAATGTATTCAGAAGAAACCTATTGTGCAATACCTGATTGTGGTGCATGGGTGTTGCACGTTACATGGAAAGATAAGTTTGCCAAAAATAATGAATCCGAGAAAGTCAGCTACGACATAGAGGTCCTTCGTACTGAACAGATGAGGACTGTTCACAATGTAAGTGAGATTCTTTGGACAACAGCAATGGAAATATACAGTATGTCTAAGGTCATTTTGTAATGTCAAATAACTGTTTTAGGAAACTATACATGTGATGCCAAACAAAACATCCTATTATCATTGGAAATGGACTTCACCTATACCGTTGCAGTGCACTTCCCATTCAGTCAGACTTAGGCGCCATAGTGAGCATCACATTGGTGAATGGACACCATTATACACACACGAAGGTTTGTAGCCACAGGCTGTTCTAATACTGTATGCACCTGTTATGCAAAAGAGGAAACCAACTGAACAACAACTGTTTTGCCTATAAAATAACAGGACGAGATCTAAAAGAAACAACTGTCTATCCTCACGATCAAGTTTTCATGGTTGGGAGTAACATCACGTTTTGTTGCATCGTGGAAACAGATGAGGCTCCATTGTCTGAATTTCTAATTCGCATCAGCAACAGGACCTACATTACAAAACCAGTTCCATTTGAAAGGCCTGATGAACACGACATGCATTGTAATGTTGAAAGAAACCCTTCTGGCTCTACAATATTTATTGGCTGTAAGTCTACATGCATAATTTAATGAGAATAGTTTCCTTTAAACCCATCAGTTTTGAAATTACTTGCAGTGAATTAACCATAGGCAGCTGGACTTCATTTTCTATGAGGTGATGATTAGTCAGAGATGTTTTTAAATGTTTTGCCCACATATTGGATTATGGCCACAATCCGGCCACATGTTTTTTACTGTCAAATAATGTACCCTTGCTAATTATAAGTATTAATAAAAAAATGACTGACCCCAAACTTTTGAACTGTGTATACCAAATGAGTTTTAAGTTGAGCCCTGGCCTAAATTGTTTCATTTCACTGGATGCTACAGATCCCCCAGATGACCGGAATCTTACATGTATAACACGAAATCTCAGCTCTGTGGAGTGTCACTGGGAAACGGGTCGAAACACCCATCTGACTGATAATAGAAAGACAAACTATACACTTAATGGAAGGTAACCACACAGCTGACAAAATAATATCCATCTTAATGCACAGTGTGAATCATGCATGGTTGCTTTTACCATAATGGATTCAATTCTCTGATGCTAATTGTTTTGCTTTTGCCAGCGTTTGTGAATTTGGTAAATGTGTCATACATGTGGAGACAAAGCAGGTGAATAACTGGACCCTGATTGCCAAAAATCCTCTTGGTGTAAAGACTCTCACTGATGCAGCTGACCCTACACACCGAGGTAAAACTTATTTTCAATATTTCTTACATTTTGCATGATCACAACATTTAAATATGAATTTAATCATCTGTGTTTTTTGCACAGTATGGTTGAGAGCACCCAGGAAAATATCCCATGTTGCTTATGCAAGAAATGTCACTCTTCGGTGGCGTTGGAATGAGGAGAACTATGCTTTATTTCAGATGATTTGTCAAGTGAAGCTCAGTGGAAGCATTTACAATGTTGGTGTCCTCAAATTATATCTTGCATTAAAATTGATAAGCATTCTGTTTTATCTTTCCACTGTTTCCAATTGCAACGCCTTTACTTGCATTCTCACTAATCTCACACATTTTCATCTTTCACAAAGAAAACCTTCAATGGAGAGGGACTTTCGTCAGTGGTCCTTATAAACCTGCAGCCCTTTGTTAAATACACAGCTCAAGTAAGATGTGGGTCTCTTAAGCACTTTTACAAATGGGGCGACTGGAGTGAAATTACGGAGTTCTCCACTAAAGAGGACAGTAAGTATTCAGAGGATTAACATATTTGTAAATATAGTGTCATGAATTTATGTCTGATTTTATTTTTATATATTCTTTTGTGAGTGTGATGTGCTTTTAAACAACACTTTAATATATCCACTTACTTTTAACAGAAAACTGCTTGCTGTACTTTGTTATTATTTTAGTTATTTAGCATCTAATGAATTGGAAGTCTCGCACATCGATAGAAAATAGCATACTTCCGTGTTTACAAAGTTTTTGGACAATAAGTTAATACTGAATAACTTACAGTGTGCGCAGTTTGTGCCGATATACCGCGCAGTTGCGCTACAGGTGTCCCGAGTTCGAATCCCGAATCTAGGACCTTTCCTTTATTCCCACCCCCTCTCTCTTTCCCACTTTGCTTCCTGTCAGCTCTGATCTGTCCTATTTAAAAGCAAAAATGCCAAATATAAATCTTTAAAAACTTACAATGTGCACACAACTTACATTTTACTGTGTCTAATTTTTTCTCTACCAATGTAAATAGTATCAAACAAAGCCACAGAAATATCAAACACTGTACAGTATGTTTCTGACCAACATGCGGTTTACATTCTGAATGAGTTAGTGTTTGATATTGCTGTGGCTTACAGTGAAATGTAAGGTGTGTACACATTGTAAGCATCGTAAGCTTAAGTTGATTATAAAAACGATTGCACAAATTATCTTAGACTTGCAGACCGTATCCCAAAAGCATTGTAACTTAAGTAGTACTTGAAAATCTTCGTAGATCTACGTGCTCTGGAGTAATCGTAAAGCCGTACAAGAAGACCGAATTATGAGGTCACCTGCAGGACAACCTTTAACTTTATTCAAGTGCAATGTGATTATAATTAAAGCTTTTAGTTGTACTTTATTGTGCACTTTATTACTCGTTCTTTGTTTAAATTAATTTATAAATGAAATAATAAAAAATAGAAATACACATTTAAATTAAATGACTGAAAAAAACAACAACTAATAAAAGAAATTAAGTAAGAAATATGCTTCAAAGAAAGGGATAAACTAAAAAAATAAAAAATCTGTCAATGATGAAAATCAGCCATATATTGGACCCGGAAATGACGTCTCTACAGATATTATGTAATATATAGTATAATATTAATCTACAAGTATATTATTAATGTACTATATATATATATATATATATATATATATATAATATTATACATATAGTAGATTAATATATAACTTATCACTAATATTATATTACATTATATATTATCCGAGCTGTCTGGAACACAGCATTAGGTTAACATTTCAATAAACGAGTGTTTACTACAAATACAAGCCATTCTATAAATTGAGCTTCCAGCACTTGACCAACGGATAGCGACTCCTAAGTAGCACTTAAAGCAGGGCTACATGCGATTGTGTTAAGTGCATTTTTGGGAAATAATAATGAACATTCGTAAAATGACTAGTAAACGCTCTTAAGTGCATTTAAGTGCTCCTAAGATCAACCGTTATCGAGAAATCCATCCCAGATAAGTAAGAATGATTCAGTAATTTGAGTAATTTGATTTGCACCATTATTCTCTCTTCAGTTCCAGAAGCAGTAGATGTTTGGATTCATTATTCTGAACAAAGTAAAGCTGTCCTGTGGAAGGTAAGAGCAGTTGGATTTGGCACAGCTGTCTTTAGCCTTTCTCTGCAAATTAACAAATAGAATGACCTTTTTTAATGTTTTATAGCCTCTAACTCATCAACAAAGCCATGGGATAATTACAGGATATGAAATTACCATTGGAAACCTCAAAGGCAGGAACAGAAAAATGAACAAAGAACTAAATACACAGCTGTGCTACAACATCACCTTTGGGAATGAAAAAAGTGATCGAACCATCACAGTCTCAGCAAAAAACTCTGCTGGTCTTTCTCCTCCTTCCACCATCATCGTCCCGAGTTATCCTGGTGAGATTCAAAATGGTTTTTAATTGGATGAAACAGGTTGTGTTTAAATTAATGAAGTTTTTATTATTATTTTCACAGACAATGAAGACGATATAAGCTATATCAGTAGCAGTAATGGTGGCTTTGAAATGTCTTGGGAAGCATACCCCAATTCTACTTGTGGCTATGTCGTTGAATGGTTTCCAACATACAAAAAGACGCAATGTGCTGTAGAATGGGAGAAGATCCCAGAATGTGACAGTGGTGCCTGTGACACCTGGAATCAATCTGGTCAGTTGGGAGCATAAAGATGAATCATTTGACTCTGTTTTTGTTATGATACTGAATTCATGTGTGTAATGGTTCATCAGTGGTTCAGTGAGCTGTGGTTATGTTCAGAAAGAGAGTATAACAGCTATATTGTTCTATTTCTCACAGGTATTTTTGAGGCAGGAGTGAGCTACACTGTCTCTGTCTATGCCTGCGCAGATGATTCACCAAAGCTTCTCAAGAGGATTGAAGGTTATGCTAAAGAGAAACGTAAGCAAGCTAGAATCAATATTTAAAGAATAGCTCCCCCAAAAATGAAAACATCACCTTACTTATTTTCCATTCTGCTATTTCTGTTCTCAGAACCGGGGAAAGTTGAGAATCTGAAAGGTGAATATAAAGGAAGAAATGTTGAGCTTTCCTGGGCCGAAGTTCCCTTAGAACAGCAAAATGGCTTCATAAAAGGCTACAAGGTCACATTGCTTTCTGGTTCTGAAACGATTATCCACACGATATTGACAGAGGGTAAGTTCATTCTCTAATTGACGTCCACTGTTTTTCTTTAAAAAGATTAAACTTACTTTTGTTTTAATTTTAGAGCATAAAGTTAATTTGACATTAGATCCAGGCTCCTATACCTTCCGCGTTAGTGCCTTTACATCTGGAGGGGAAGGTGACTATGCTACACTCGGAATGAACATAGAAAAAAGAAGTAAGCATTTAATCATTTACTTTAAAAATGTTAAGTATAATTAACTATAATGGAAAGGGAACCATTAATGATTTATCAATTTGATAAGCAAATATAAAGAGCATTGATGAAATGTGATAACATTGTGTGCAATTTGACAAAATCTTCATAGTTGACCAGATGATTACAGCCACTATTGTGGGATGCAGTGCAGCGACTCTCGTCTTCATTATCATCACAGTCCTTTGCTACAGGAAACAGAAATGGTAAGGACAGTTTTCCAGTGTCATGTCATATGTTTTTCAAATCCCAATATTTTCTATAGATTTTTTATTTTCAGCTGCAATTAAAATGTCACTCTTAAAAATCCTGCAGGTTAAAGAAAGTGTTGTATCCAGATATTCCTGAACCAAAACTCACAGGGAAATGGATCACAAAGGTGAGTCATCAGCCTCCTTATAATGTATAGCTTTCCTAACAGATGTTTTTTTAGTAATTATTATAATCTGCATGTGTGTGGGTCACACGCCTATGCATACTATGTTAAATCCTAACACTATAATGCAACAAACTACTTGGTTATAGTTATCATAGCAAAATAAATATGGGTATCAATTTTAAAACAGAAGAGAAAGCATTAACCAAATCTTTTTGTAGTTGATGGATGCGTGTATATTAATCTGTCACTTGATAAAATGATCAAATTACGCAGATTCCCATATGGATAAATTGCATGACATACCCATATGCTCAAAAACTATGCAAAATCAGATAAGTTATGACCCAGGCCACATTAATTATGGTTCAATTGCAACACAAACACTTGTTTTGTGTGGTACATCATTGGCTTAATAAATAAGCTTGAGAATGTTTTGCTACCATGTTGGTTTGTTGTTTCCAGGGTATGTATTGTACCCAGATGACTGAAGGGTACATGACGTGTGAGATCCAAGAGGTCCGCAGTTTAGAGCATCCTGCGATGTCAGAAAAGCATGGCCTTGACCTAATCAGCGCTAACTCCAAAGTGGTTCCTGCACAACATTTCTACCAGAAGATTTCTGAATGCCCTGCTGATGTCTCGTACTGTCCTGTTGAGAAGCTTGCCTCAATTATTGAAAACCCTTCTTATAATATGACCGTACCAGAACCAGTTGGTGTTGCTCAGATATCCGATCTTACACTGGAAATGCAGGATGCTTACCTCCCAGCCCCTAACTTTGTTCAGAATAATGTTGTTGTCAAAGACCCAGACGTCTACAAGCCCCTGTCAGCATCTTCTACAAATGCATAGCTCCAGATAGACCTCAGTATCGTGTCGTGCCATGCACACCATACAAATTATACCAATGTAAATGCCAGTGAATTCATGTTATTTATAAAGTACTGTACTGTTTTCTCAGCACTATCTCTTGTAAAATGAGTAGTGAAATGCATTTTTTTAAACACTGTGATGAAAAAAAAAGCTGTAACCACCTTTAGCACTGCCTCTGTATATTTGCATTGAATTTCGCTACTTATTTACATTGATGGTAACACTTTAGATTAGGACACAAATATTCACTATTAACTAAGAGTTTTCCCTCAATAAACTCTTTATTTACTGCTATTAATAGTTAGTAAGGTAGTTGTTAAATTTAGGTTTGGAGTTGGGTTAAGGGATCTAGAATATGGTCATGCAGAATAAGGCATTAATATGTGCCTAATAAGTAGGCCTACTAATAAACAGCCAACATGTTAGTAATATACAAATAAGCTACTAGTTAATAGTGAGAATTGGTCCTTAAAATAAAGTGTTACCACTTTTTTTTATTAAATACATACTCTCAACATCTGTGATCCCTGTGAATCCAACCCATGACCTTGATGTTGCTAGCATTATGCTTCAATAGCAATAGTTCCCTCTTGTGGCCTGAAGACTATGTTGAAATATAAAGATTTAGGCCATGGTGAACAATTATAAAGAAAAAAAGTGTATATAATCTAGATATTTTTATTGCTTTCTTATTAATAGACGAGAGATTGTACCTAAATAAAACTCAGTTTGTGCTTAAAGACATTAAAGTGTGGTTTACATGTATTAAAGGGACAGTTCACCCAAAATTGAAAATTCTGTCATCATTTACTCACCCTCAAGTAGTTCCAAACCTGTATGAATGTCTTTGTTCTGCTGAACACAAAGGAAGATATTCTGAAGAATGTGGGAAACAGAGCAGCTCTGGGGCACCATTAACTTCCTTGGTACTTTTTTTCCTACAATGGAAATCAATGGTGCCCAAAAACAGCCCGGTTACAAACTTTCTTCAAAATATCTCCCATTTTGTTCGGCAGAACAAAGACATTCATACATGTTTGGAACTACTTCAGGGTGAGTAAATGATGACAGAATTTTCAATTTGGGGACGAACTATCCCTTTAACATGTATGGCTTTAACATTTTCCAGTAAACAAAGTAGTTTAAGTTAATGCAAAAACGTATTTTATCATTAATGTAAAACCCCAAAAGAATCTATGCCTATAACAGTCAGATGAAACATTCTTGACCATCAAAGCATTACTTCAAGACAGAAGAAATCACAAACTAAATGACTAAAATTTTCAAAACAAAGTTTCACAAAAAAGGGTAGTATGTGTCAACGTTATATATATATATATAGAGAGAGAGAGAGAGATATATAAAAAAATTCTTGACATGGTAAAATATATACATTGCATAAAAAATTAAACAGATGCCGCTAAAATCACTTTTATGGGCGTGAAAACTTGCCTAGGGCGTTGCAACATTGAAAAGCTTTCCTTTTGATTGACAGGCAGAGCAGCCAATAGGATTACAACATCTACACCAGTTGACCAATGTAAATAGTTGTGGGCGGGAGTTTTAAATTCCCGGTCACTGAGCCGCTGTTTTCATTTCTTCGAGCTCAGTAACGACCAGTTACTGAACATGCTTTCGATAAATTAGCGGAGAATAGATTTTAATTTGTTTTCTATTTATGATACTTATTCCATCGATGTTTTAAATGTAGAGTTTTAATCGAACAGCTCGTGCCTGCCTAACACATTTCCACCAATAACGGGTATGTTGCTAGCGTGCTAACGTTAGTTGTGTATGGTCTGAGATTCATGTAACGTTATCGTAACAGTAACGTTAACTTACTCATATTTATCATCATCTGTAATCTCATCTTCCTATGTACCCCTCAAAATCATGACGTAAGATATCTTTATTATTCATGCGACTGATTTTATAGTGTTGTTGTGTGACTAACGTTATCCCTGCGTTGGCAGTCTTCTGGCCAATCTTCAGGGTTAGCAAGTCCTTCATCAGGTTTTAGCTGAGATGTTTAGTAGTATGCAACTTATGTTGCATACCGATTCGTGAATAAATGAGGTTACAGCCTCCATTTATCTATGATACAAGGAAATTCAGTCAAGTGTAAAGACTAGAGTCTCATTCATTGAAATGGTTCATGACCCAAATCTTGCCTGTGTCATGGCTGTGAAGAAGTTGACATTTGTAATGGACAGCTCAGTGTGTGTTTGACACGAACAGCACTAAAAATATTCACTGTTCGTTAAAACTGTTTGGCTAAAATGATTTGATTTGATAACACAGTTTGATTATTCTCAGTATATAGGCTTTGTTTTAATGCAAAGTGTGTCTATATCTATCTAGAGAGTATTTGTCTGTCTATCAAGAAAGGATAATTACAGCATGAACTGCATTGACTCTGAACCCTGTGCAATGATTCCTTCAGGCTGTCAGTGGCAAGCAATGGAGGTTGGCACAGTTGTGCAGGAAGAAATGAAATTTCGAGGGACTGAATTTGCTGTGAAGGTCGAGCTGGCGGAGCGGCTACTAATCGTAGAGATTTCAGATGCTGTTACAGCAGACCAGTGGAGAGGAGAGTTTGATCCTGCCTGTAAGTTGAGCTTTTAAAACTGATATATCGTTTTTGCTTGCATGAAATGTTGTTTTATGTCATTACAACTTTTTATTTTTTATAATTAGATATTGATGACCTGACCCGGAAAACTGGGAATTTTAAACAGTTTCCAGTATTCTGCAGCATGCTGGAGTCTGCTGTCAACAAGGTGGGTCCAAAGAATAAAAGCCTCAAAAATTCTGTTTAATATGTCTTTTGGGGGAGGTGTCTGATTTATTTGATTATTTTCTTTAATAAAATCTAGGTTTTTTTGTACTTGTTTGTGCGACTGCACAATTTGGCCTTGTTATTAGACATCAATATGGCTCATTTTTTAAATAATAATTGTTTTTTATTATTATTCCTATATTACTAAATAAAACTACTCAACAAATATGAAATATTACTGTTGTAATATTTCATTGTAAAATAAAAGTAATACGGTTTAGGAAAAAAATAATTTTCAAACAAAGAACAGCTTCTCTTTGGTTGACAACAATTAGTTTAAACAGTCTTTTATGTTAATAATAACATTTAAAGAAATCTCATTTACGCTTTTAATTATCTTTTGCAGTCCAGTGAATCAGTGACCCTTGACCTCTTGACCTATTCTGACCTCGAGCTTCTGCGGAACAGGAAGGCAGGTGTCGTTGGCCGACCTCGTGCTCAGACACAGTCTCCTGCCCTCGGTTCTAAACGATACCTCATCCTCATCTACACTGTGGAATTTGACAGGTCAATGAAGTTTTGATCACTCAATCTGTTTTAACCAGCTCTTAAATGGGTCAGTTTTTAATAAGTTTTATTTTTGTAGGATACACTATCCTCTTCCACTTCCATATCTGGGCAAACCTGATCCTGTAGAGCTTCAAAGAGAGATCAGAGCTCTGAGGGCCGAGCTGAAAACACTGGGACTGAGAAGAGACCACAAAGCATCAGACCAGGAAACACGCAAGCTCCGTGCAGAGTCAGTTTTTCCTAATGAAATATGTACTTAATGTTGATATCATTTTTAGTGCTTTCAAAGAAAAATAAAACACCTGGTTAGTTGCTGGCAGGTGCACAGGACAGTCGGTACAATAGAAGAAAGAAAAATCCTATACATTGTTGTACCTTGTAAATTTTCTTAGGGGATAGTTCACCCAAAAATGAAAATTCCGTCATTAATTACTTATCCTCATTTCATTCTAAACCCGTGAGACCTTCGTTCATCTTCGGAACACAAATTAAGATATTTTTGATGAAATCCAAGAGCTTTCTGACTCTCCATAAACAGCAAGGGTACTACCACGATCAAGGCACAGAAACACAGTAAGGAGATCGGTAAAATATTCCATGTGACATCAGTCGTTCAACCATGATTCTATGAAGCTACGAGAATAATTTTTGTGTGCAAAGAAAACAAAATTAACAATTTTATTCAACAATTCGTCTCCTCCGCATCACCTTGGTGCCATTGTGGAGAGTACATAAACAATGTATACACATACTTTGATCTGAACGTAAATAATATATGCACGTGGTGCTGCTGACACAGAACGTGTACTGTGCCTTGTTTATGTTCAGATCAAGGCAAGCACATGCATCGTGATACTCTCCAAAATGGAACCAGGGTGACGCGGAGGAGACAAATTGTTGAATAAAATCTTTATTTTTGTTTTCTTTGCACACAAAAAAGTATTCTCGTAGCTTCATAAAATTACGGTTGAACCATTGATTTCACATGGATTATTTTAATGATGTCCTCACTGTGTTTCTGTGCCTTGATCGTGGTAGTACCCTTGCTGTCTGTGGAGGGTCAGAGAGCTCTCGGATTACATCAAAAATATCTTAATTTGTGTTCTGAAGATGAATGTCTTGTGGATTGAAACGACATGAGGGTGAGTAATTAATGACAGAATTTTCATTTTTGGATGACCTATCCTTTTAATAATTAAAGTAATAAAATATTTTACCCACAATGAGTAGAAAGCGAATGTTGTTTACAAATCATTTTCCTTCTGTTTTATCAGGTTGGCTTTGGTGAGAGATGAAAAGGAAGCCTTGGCCAAGGCTCTGGATCGTCTACAGATGGTAGGGGCTGATTCTACTCCTGGGGCTCATGGGTTCAGAGAGGTGGTGCGCAGCCTGGAGGAACAGCTGCTTAAGGAAAGGGCAAAAAGCCAGCGCTCTGCAAGCAAGAGGAGCCAAGAACAGCATCTCCTTCTGGAACAGGTGCGTCTAAGCAGATTAGTGTTGTATGGTCATGACATTGACAAGCTAACAATGTAAAACACTCATACATAGTTATGCCCCCACTTAACTGTTCAAATTCACTCTTGTTGGTAGTTGGAGGAACTCCGAGCATCAGAACGGGCTCTACGGATACGTGTTAAAAGTCTGACCACTGAGCTGGCCCTGTTACGACGCGGGTATGCTTAATTTATTGCCATCCGTGTCTTTTATTGCATATTTTTTTTTTTTGAGCACATGTTAATCATCTCATTATTCCTATTTTGACAGTCGAGCGACGCCAGTCATGTCTGGCCGAAGTGGTCTCAGGGGTGATGGAGAGGTTCATCGGTCTTTATCCAGAGAGCGCAGTTTGACCCGTGTGGGGGTAAGAGCACGCTCGGGGTCGAGGGAGAGGATGGAGGACAGGACTCGGAGGTCAGAGGAGAGAATTAGGAGGGCAGACTCTTCAGGGTCTCGGAATTGCATCACAAGACCCTCACCATCCCCAACAGGTGAAATCTGTGAAGACAATATCTTTATGGTCAACGTCAAGAAACTAAGGCAGAGGCCCTGTTTTAGTGTTTTGATTTGAAGTCTTGTGTTCTTATGACAGGGTCGCGGGTGTCTCGGTTTGACCCTACGGCCTACATTCAAGACCGACAGCGACGCCAAAAAGAGTCCGATATGAAGAAGTAAGACGCTTTCACCTTTTCAGTTTGAAGTTCTTATCTTTTCTGTTGCTCTTCTGCTGTTTTGTTTTATTGTCTCTTTTTCTACATGCATTGCCCTGTCTGTGAGCAGGAATACGGTTTACTTTGATAGGTGTGAACTATATGCTCTTTTTGTCCCTTGCATGAATTCATTTTCTCAAACCGTTGATCCCACACCAGTGCAAGAAAAAAAGTCTGTGACTTCTGGGATCAGGCTGATAAGAGAATGAGAGTCTTGTTTTTTTTTTCTAGTTGTTATCTGTTAGAATTTATTTGTAGGCAGCTGGACCCATTTCCTGCTTTCACAGATATACATGAGGTCTTCTTTTGTTCCCAACAGTCAGAGGAAGATTAGAAGGGACATGTTGGCTTCACCGTCTCTGATGGAAAGAGGCCGTTCACGCTCCAGAGAGCCCGTTCCTCAACTGATGAGAGCAGGAAGTGCTGGCAGGGGGAGGAGTGTGTCTGTGGAGAGCAGGAGGAGTCGGTACTCGTCAGAAGGATCAGTAGCCGAGTTTGAAGAGCTTGCTAAGCCTCTAAATAGCAGGCAAGACAATAAACAAAACACGTTGCTTATCCAAGTACTCCTGGCCAGGTTAAATGTGATGTCAGCTGGCTGATTTATTATTTCAGGACACATGGATCATCAGATCAAACCTGCCAAATAACAAGGTGTAGATAAGCCTATACATTTACGCCACTTTTTGCAGTCCACCTATAATATTATATTAGGATTTTTTTCCACCCAAAAAGTTTAATTTTCATGACCATTTTTCTACCCTCTGTCTGAAACGTATTTAAATCTGGCCTGTTCCCTTTTATTCCACAAGGATGCAAGAAATTGACAAAGTGACAGAAAAAAATTGCTATCTAGAACACAAGTTATTTTCTACTCCTAAGAATCCTTAAATGTACTGTGATTTCCACAAAAATTAAGCAGCACAACTGCTATCAACATTGATACATTTTTTGAGCACAAAATCAGCATATTAGAATGATCATGTGACAATGAAGACCGGAGTAATGGCTGCTGAAAATTCAGCGTTGTATCACAAGAATAAATGTTTTAACTTGTATATGTTTCAAAGTAGTTACGTAAAAATGTAATACTATTTCCAAGTATTACTGTTTTACTGGTTTTGAACAAATAAAAATTGCCTTGGTGAGCGTAAGGTCAATAACAAAAAAATCATGTTCTTCTGTAGATTTAGAAAATTAGCTAATTAACTGTTTAACTCCTAGGAAATTAGACTGTGATTTTATTGTTTTTGATATTTATAATTTTTTTTGCAGAGGAAGGAAACTGGCATATTAATGGTCCAGCTGTGGTGAGTAACAATGTAAAACATTAGGTTGTTTAGTTTTTGTGAATATTAGGTCTCGGATCATTTTAATTGCTTTTTTTCCCCATCTAGTCCAGAGGAAGACACACAAACAAAAAACCAATGTGTAGCACCCCGGCCCAAAGGATGAGAGCGGCAGGTACCACAATTTCCTTTTGAATTATATATTAGTATTATTATTAATGTATACGAGTCTGTAGTGTAACCAATAGCATATACATGTAAGCCAAGTGTATTTTTCCTATTCAGACACATCTATGGATACGGGTGCTGACCTGTCAGAGATTGACGCTCGACTCCAGGCCCTGCAGGACTACATGCGGGACCTTGACACAGGACACTAATCTCGGTGGATTCAGATGTCGATCGAGGCTTTTTGCACAAAGACTGAGACTGAAAATCTTGGACAATCATTTCTTTCAAACACTGTGTACAGATGTGTCTGTATCGTAGTCATTTATACTAATGAGACTCGAATGGCGTTTGTTTTCTTTATCCCTAACGTAACTTTTGGGCTTGACTCAAAATGCAGTTATGGTGGCTTTGTAAAGGGGGTTCGTGAGACTGTTGCCATATCAGACTTGAAGTAAACCAGAAGTGTCCAAAAGTATGACCTCAGGATATACCGTTTTTAACACATTCCTGTGTACATTATGAATTAGATTTTGTTTGACCATTGTTATTGTTTTTTTATATATTAATGTCTATGTTTTATGTCTGTTTTAGATACTCTCATTATTTTGTTTTTGAGATACTGAAAAACAAAGATTTTTGTATATAAAATAATTTTGCAGTTTGTCTATTTTTTACAGACACTCTAGAATTCTATCACTGAGCATAACGGAATGTGATATGCTTTTTATTTATACAGGTCATTGTTCCCATAACTCAACTGATAGAGCATGGCATTAGCAACACTATGGTTATTGATTTGATTGATCCAAGGTAGAGATGAAGTGTATGTATTTATAAGTTGCTTAGTAAGCATCTGCCAAATGCATAGCTGTACATGCTGCAGAGATCATGTCTTTTGGCATCTGACATTGCTTTTATTTGTGGCCATTTAATAATTTTTGTCTGTGTCTTATTTTTAATGTGACCCCACCAAAATCAAATATCTAGAATACACAATGCATTAAATTTGTCTTTAATTGTGGTAATGAGGCCAGAATTTTTTTTTACTTCCTAGATGTATATAAAAGTGACACGATCATCTATAGATTATAGAATTTTTAGGGGTATTGTTGTGCATCAGTTTGACTAAAATGAAATGTTTGCTCCAGAATCAAACTTTGCTTTAATAGAACAGAACATCGTGTGGGCAGCTTTAATGAATTTTGCATACTTTTTTAGGACTTCACATCCTCAAACATCTCAAAAATATTTTTGGGTGAACTGTGCCTTTAAGTACTTCATCCAAATGCAACATATTAAAGTTCTATTAAGGAAAGCCCATTATTTCATCCTGTACTCAGGGTTTTAAGATGCGTTGTCAACCACAGGTTAGGTGGCGCTGTAACTCTGATTGAATGTGTTTTGACCGGTTCAGCTCTGTAGCTTTAAAGAAAAGTGGGTGGGGCAAAGATGTGCAATGTGTTATAACCAAACAACACGCCAATGCATTGAGCAAATAATACAGTTTAAACCAGTCCTGAAAGACGCATCAACGTTGTTTGTACGTGAATATTTGTGGGTTCTTTAAATCTTTCAGGTGATTATTACTGTTTACTTTTCAGGGGCTAAAAGAATGTAATCACGGCACCTTAGCATTGAGAGTTGCCCAATATTGCTTTTTCTGCAGTAGCACGACGCGTCACGGAAGGTGCGGCAGTGCCCGGCGCGAGCCGGTTAAGCGTTGGGTTTGGCCCTAATCTGGATAAACTCAACAACCTCAATGATCTTGTAGATCAAAAGCAGCGTGATGACTAAAACGCCCGATATCCCGGCACCCTGCGCGTGTATGGGTGATATCCACCCCAGCCATCCTGAGGAGCATCTCTCCAGACTCACTCGCGTTGCTGTTCCTGAGCTGGTTGTTACCTGTGAGCCGTGTGCCACTGAATGTGGACCCTGTTCGGGCTCTCCTCACCTCGACGAGGAGTCCATCTGCTCGGACAGCGGGCTCAGCGGCTCTCCGGCCTCGTCCCTGGCGCTGAGAAAACTGTCCAACTCGTCCTCAACCGGCCTCTCGCCAGCGTCTTCTTTTGAGGAATGCGAAGAGGATTTAATGTGTTACGGCGAATATATTCGGTCTTCAGGTGAACCGCTCACGGTGAGAATCAAAACCAAGATAATCTATTTTAACATGCATCTGTTTTATGTTACTAGCCGTTTTTTAATTCTTTGTAAATAACAATCCATTAGGAACCAGACTAGACCCATTCTCAATTTACTTCGAACTGTTCATTAAATAACGTATACACTAATATCTATTCAGGTAACGTTAGGCACTATGCCATGGTTGGGGAACGTTGATCCTGGAGGGATCCAACCCTAATCAAACACACCTGAACCCGCTTAATCAAGGTCTTCAGGGTGCAGTTAGGTATTTTTTCCAGGTTTTTCATGGTTGGAGCTAAACTCAGCAGGAGAGTGGCCCTCCAGGATCAATGTTCCCTGCACTAGGCAGAAGTTTGAGTACTTTACTACTATAGTCTACTTAAGTAATATTTTGAGTTATTTACACTTTACTAGAGTTGTTAAAATTGAATGCTTGCACTTTCAAGCATCAAAAGTTTATTTAAAAAGCTAAGAAAGGTGTTTACTTTATTTTTGAACACCTAAGTAGAGTTAAATGTGGATGCATTTTATTTTGAAGTATTTTTGACAAGGTACTTAGACTTTTAAATGAGTAAATATCTGGCATAGTGTCTATACTTGAACTTAAATATAATTTCTCAGTATTTTTACAACCCTTGAAAACTAATGTCAGTTTTATTAGTAATATGTGCTGTTTTCAGCCTTACTAGTACATATTTATTATATACTTCTACCAATTTACATTAGACTAGAAAGTATCTATTGCTATTAGTAACATTTTAACTGATTTATATACTGATATTGTTTTAATTGTCATACAATGACTAGTCATGTTGGTTACTTTATAGCTCAATCAAGCTTTTAGAAAAATACTACTACTACTAACTAGTCACTTAGGACTATACAAAAGTGACTAAATAATAGTTATTAATGTCTGTTCAGTTATTAGCCCTACTGGGAAACCTGTATACTAACTATAGCCATCATAATACAACTCCAAAACATGTTTTTTGTTAACTAACAATAAACAATAGATTTGTTATAGTGTTTATTCATCTTTGTTAAGGTTAGGAAATACAAATAAGTTCATTGTTAGTTCTTGTGACCTCAGGTTCATTAGATAATATTAACATATATAACATACAATTAAATGTGGAAACAGACATTAACTGAGATTAAACATGCTTTAGAAGTATTTTTCTTTGTAGTTCTTGTTAATTTATGTATTTAACCAATGTTAACAAATATAACCTTGTTGTCAAATGTTAAAGAAACATTTCTGTGGAAACTATAGTTACCTTGGTAACTTTTTGATTGCAGGTGCATTGAATACAAGTGCACACAGGTGCATGCTGCAGATCGAAATAGGCCTATGCAGTTATTGAGTAATCCTCGTTATAACTGATTAACATTATGGTTGTCATGTCATAAGATCATTGTTTGTAAATGGAGGGGAAAATTCCACACGTTTTCCTAAACTATTTTCCTTCCTCTCATGATTTGATTGTACTGGAGTCAGAGGTTTGTATAGAAGTGCACCTAAATCGTACAAATGTCACTTAAGCAGGTCATTCACCAACATCATTGTGATAACACACATGTAAAGTCAATGACATGATGTAAAACCAACAAGGAATATCAATCATTGCAGCTATAAAGGTGTTTGAATATAATCTGCATTGTTCTGTTGTTGGAGTTAAACAGTCTCCAATCCTTTTGATGGTAATATTGAATGGGATTTGATTAATTCCCATTGAGAATCGCAATAGTGAGTGAATGGTCCATTGAAACTGAACTTCTAAGGTCAGCAGATGGATGTACCTCCAGCGCTGTATGGTGAGCCTCTGCTTTGTTCTGGAGAATGTCATTCTCGTCTGACTGGTTTTCCTCTAGCCAAGAGTGAGTGTTTGTGAGAACTGTACAGGTTTGGAGGTTAATTGGCTTCATACGCTCAATAGACTTTGATTATCTCAGTGTTATTGTATGTTGTTATCCCACATACAGTCATGTGTTACTGTGGCATAGGTTATTGTGTACAGTAGGACACGCAGTAAATTCCCCAGTGTTAAATCAACACTGCTTGGTGGACATATGGGAACCAGAAAGGTTTATGATATGTCAGCAGAAGGGATCTTGTTGACGTTTTTTTTTTTTTACATCAAAATGTTGGAAATGTAATGACAGTTAAGGAATTGTTAATTCATGAAAAAAGGTATGCCTACCTCAAAAAATACAAATCTGATAAAAAAGATCTGGTCATCATCATGTATGTGAGTGGCCACACTGGCTCCTTCATTTTATCTGGCTGCAAAACAAGTGCCGTCTGTAAATGTTTCATGAACGTCCTTTTAAGATTAGCTATTTCTTAATCACAGCCACTTGGTATTGCTTGATGACTTTGTTTAGCCCGAGATTGTCGTCAATGATTTGCTACATGGGGAAAAACTCGACCTATGGTTAATAGAGGAGAGGGAGTTGCCCGTTGGAATCTGAGGCTGACTGAATGCACTCGGTGCCCCAGTGCGGCTCACTGTATAGGAAAATGAGAACAAAAGACAAGAAAAGTCTCTAGCAACAAACAACCCTGTACTGAATCATTGTGTACCGTGTGTCGGCTCGTAGTCGTTGGGTGTTAACTGACATGTGAGTCTTATTCATCTGTTTGTTTCTTTCATATCTTCTCTTCATAGACTGATCAGTGGAAGAAGACAAAGAACATGGTGAACTGGTCTCCACTTCCAGTGACGGTGAAAAAGCGCTCCCCCTGGGTGCAGGTGGTCGGCCATGCAGGTTTGCTTGACGTTTTTGACAATGTTATTGGTGACACTTAATCCTTTGGTGATCCTTTTTGTCACGTTTAAGCTTAGATTTTGATTGTTTTATGGTCATGTGTTTTTGTTGTTGTGTTGGGTGACTCGGCGTGTTTTTGTTTGGTCCTCTAGGTAACTTTCAGACGGGGAGTGATGGAAGGCTGCTGAAGAAGTACTGCGAGTGCGAACAGCAGTGTTTTCTGCAGCTCATGAGCGACTCGCTGCGGCCCTTCGTTCCGGGATACTATGGCGTGACTCAGCATGACGAGCAGGATTACAACCTCATGGACGACCTCCTCGCTGACTTTGACTCTCCCTGCATCATGGACTGCAAAATTGGGAGCCGGTGAGGATGTTGTGATTTTGTAAATTCAGCAATTCAGTGCTTTTTTAATTTATTTATTTTATTGCCTAACTGGTACAAATTGCAGCTTATTTTAGCCAAGAACCTCTATTCAAACTGGAAGAGGCAATCTGACCAGCATGCAAAGCGACCAACCACAGTCTATTTTTGTTTTTATGGGTAGCTGATGCCAAAATAATGCTCTGGCACGCAAAATATTTTTTTTCATGGCACAGTTGTTTACAAACGACTACATGTAAACAGCATTAGTAAAAAAAAAAAATTTTTTTTTTTTGACAGAATTTTATTTAACATTTTCATTTAGCTGAAAACTGAACTTTAGTTAAAATTGTGTAATTGAACTATGCTGTTCTAGTTGTTCTCAGGTGATCCATTAAACCTTTTCACTGCAGAACAAAGATCTAGGGGGCGGAGTTAGATCCACATCTAGGGGTGGAGACGGGTAGGTTTAGGTCTATGTAAGGTGGGAGGAGTTGGATCTAGATCAAACCACGCCCCCTGGATCTTGTGTTCTGCATTGAGGACAATCTCGAAATTTTCTATGTTGCTACTCTAGCATAATTTTTGATCACATTGCATCCACACTGCTGATATATTTACCTTATCATGTTATGTGTACAGAATAAGCACTGACAGTCTAAACACATAATCGAAGAAGTGTTGATGACATAACGATTTTGGCCCTCTTTAAAAATAATGTTGTGGCTGTTTCAGCTCAGTGTTTTTAATAGGCAAAAATTATGGCGCATCTTTAAGAAAATGTTTGTTTTAATCCAAAATAAAATAATAACAAGGACTAATGTATGAATGGAAAACAAAGTGAGATTTATAATTTTGCTTATGGGTGTCTAATTACAAAACTCTGAATATCTTTCAAAGATATGATGCCACAAAACAAAAAAAATCTGCCACTCCCAGCAACTTATTCTTCCTCATATGTTATCTTATCAATATCTGTATATATTTATCTATTCATGCACATTTCCTTTTTTTGTTTAAACATGTATATTACCATTGCCACCATCTAACACTCCCTTAAAATCTTAAAATCTTTTTTATTAAATAAAATGTGACCCTCTCTGTGAAATCCAGACTAAAGTCTAAAAATCGAATTCGGAGATAACGAGCATCAAAGTTTGATTACAAGCATTAATTTCACTACGATTTCAATCTTTGACATGGCCTTACTCTGTCAATATTAAAGATACCAAGAATATATTTTCACAGATTGTTCTTTACAATATATCAGTATCTGACAGAATTTAAAAATCAGTTTATCTGCTCACAAGCACTTATTATCATCATCAACTCATCCGTTTTATTAAACAGTTTCCAGCCAAATTGATAACTTGTGCAGCTGGACTTCCGGAAATGTTGTTGCATTCAGACTGGAGCTTGTTCATCAGTGCTGTCAATACTCTGGGCTTTCTGTGGGTGTGGCATCTGTGGCAAACAATAGTGGAAGGAAATATGAACACTAATGCCAGCAGCTCTGTTCATGCCATGATGGACCAGTCCTGTTATGCCAGTTTGATAATGTTTTCATACTAAATAATTATTCCTGTGGTAATGTTGACCTGTATACATGCTTTTAGGACTTACCTTGAGGAAGAGTCGAGGAAGGCCCGCGAGAGTCCTCAGCCACGCAAAGACATGTATGAAAAAATGATAGCGGTGGACCCAGACGCCCCTACTGAGGAGGAGCGGGCCCAGCAGGCGGTACTCAAAACCAGATACATGCAGTGGAGAGAAACCCTCAGCTCAACCGCCACGCTGGGCTTCCGCATCGAGGGCATCAAGGTAGACATGATTCAGGAACTCTCTGAACGTACACAGAGATCTTTATCTAACACTGATTGGAAATGCTTATTAGGGTTTTATTTTAACTGCTTTTGGCCTTCTATATAATGTCTCGACATATTTGATCTGTCTTCAGAAATCAGATGGCACTTGTAACACTAACTTCAAGAGAACAAAGTACAAAGATGAGGTCATCCAAGCCCTGGAGGACTTTGTGGACAACAACATGATAATTTTGGTTAGAACTGGGCAATATTTATCTTGTATTGTATAATATTCATTAATTTATTGGTGTCTGTGAATATTGTATATTTAATTGTGCATTTCCATTTAATCTTTAAAATGGTTAATCTACAGTTAATTTAAATTTTTATTTACAGTTAATCTTAAACACTGATAATTGAATATTAAATGTTATATTTTTTACTTACAATTGGATTTTTCTGTACATTACAATTTTATGATGCCTTAATTCAATTGCAGCTTTTAAAATGTTAGATTTGAGTTCTTTTGTTTGAATTCGATAAAATAGTTATGAATTTTAATATGGGCCATATTATTATTTATTGGCCACAAAATGAAAATAATTAGCAGCTTATTGTATGAAACTGATTGTATTTAAATATCAGCACACATTTTGTGTTAGAACTGGGCAATATATCACATTTTTACAATATATTTATTACTATTCATTAAAATCAAAATGTGTATTTATATATTGAAACTATTATTAATTATCATGAAGACAAAACTGTTTGTTTCTTTGGAATAACATACTGATTTTTTTTCATGTTTAAAATGTTTGGTAAAAATGTGAGTAAATATATATTATATTTGTGCATATAAATTAAATTATTGAAGTATTTTATTCTATTTTACATCTTGCTTTTCAACATCTAGAATCTAGCTTTAATAATCGCTGCTTGATTGAAATAATGGCTCCTTTGCCTGTGCCTCTTTTAACCATTAATCCATTTAACTATTATGTAAACAAGTTAAGTTAATTGTTTGGCTCTTTCTGTTCATGCAGAGAAGCTACCAACAGCGCCTGAAGGAACTACGAGCTGTGCTGGAAAAATCAGATTTCTTCAAAGCACACGAGGTGACGTGCATCTTCATTTTCCAACTCCACCCTGTTGTTGATTCTGCACTGCTGATGTTCAAATACAGGCTCTAATAAAAACGGCCTTGCTGTGTTTTCCTGCAGGTGGTGGGCAGCTCCTTATTATTTGTGCATGATCTGACTGGCAAGGCTGGAATCTGGATGATAGACTTTGGAAAGACTGTGCCTATACCGCCCCCTCTAACCCTGGACCATCGCAGCCCGTGGGTGGAGGGCAACAGAGAGGACGGGTACCTCTGGGGCCTGGACAATTTTATTGACATTCTGACCAACATGCTTCCGGAGAAATGAAAGGCAATGTGGATCTTCAGAATTGTCATTTTCTGCACAGACTGTTGGTTTTGGTCCTACATGGAGAATAGATGAAGGTAGGAGAGAATGAACTGATGGAATGGACTGACTGGCCTCAACATTTACTACAGGTGCTACCGATGAACATCTAAGCCTGTCAATTAACATGCTGTAGCCCTTCGCTATGTTGTTGTTTTCACCACTTTTGAAAAGCTGTATGTATTTTTACACTGTAAATAGATTTTTATTTAAGCAGTTTGCTCTTAGGGGTTGATGAGTAAAATATTAGCTTAGTTTTATGAACATTAACCCTGCAGATGAAAATCATTACAGTTGTGTTGTTTTGATATGTTAAAGATGCAAAAGCAGCCATGCTTTTGAATACTAATGAAAATCTGGACTTTCGTAGTCTGTTTGTAATAGTTTCCAGATCATTTTCCTGAATTTCATCTTTTATTTGTGACCAAATGTCTCTTGGGGATGAACCGAATTGAAGTGCACACTATTAACAGTCCCATAAACTGAAGCTGAATCCAATCACAGAACAACAGAGACCTCTTACACCTTTCTTGGTACTGTTTTAATAACATTGCATAGCACCTGAAATAAGAAAAACGAGAAAAGTGCTTCGTCTTCTGTTTTGATCAAACACTACTTTAATTCACATCAAGCACAGTGAGTTAAACTGTTTTGCTTCACATTCCCATGTTGTGTGGTTTTTGCATGCAAGCATGAGCTGCTAAACATCTCCTGTTGATAGCAAATATTTGACTGACTGAGAATAGTGTGTGGGATATTTGAGCCAGTACTCCTTATGTACACATTCACTGTTTGCACTGTTAATTTGAAATCACCTCATTGAGGTTTTGTACTGTATAATAGTAAACGACTTGTGATCATTATGTTGGGTGCTTTGTTGTCCTGGCTGTAGTTTTGCAGTTCTGGTTTCTTGGTTCTGTGATAACTACATAATCTCTTTTGTTCAATGCTGGGTAATTTTTTGTAAAGGTGTTTGACTGTCAGCACAATAAACATGAAACATGATTTGACTGTTTCCCCCCTCGTCTTTCAAAACCATACAAAGGTATAAACAGGGCTCTATGCGTAAGGTTTGTTTAGGATAACTTTAAATTGTTTTACATTTAGGAGCACATTACGATTATCAATAACGGACATTAAAGCAACTTTGTTGTTTTGAGTATTTTTGCGCCTTCGGAGCACCCTACAGTTAAGTGAGGGGAACTGTCGCAAATAAATTTGTCGTAATTACAGGTGCGTTGCTGTATACGTGCATTTTTTTATATTATTTTTTTTTGCAGCCAGTTGGCCCTTTTTGCGGCATTTTGTTCGCAAATTTACATCCTCCACAACAGACGTTTGGGAGTAATGAGGGGAAAAAATCTGAAGACGTTCGCCTTATTAAAAGTCAATACCATCAAATAATTTTTTTAAATGTATATTTCAAGGTAAATACAGTTGCTTTAATTGTGCCATTACGGTAACGTTACTATATTTGCACTTTTCCGGGGTGTTTTTCCTCAAAATTCGGGTCATTGCGTTATAACGTTACTATATTTGCACTAAAATTCGGGTCATGCGTTATCTTTTAGCCTATGTGAAATTCTTAAACGTATTTTTTTTTTTTTTTATCAGAATAGTAAGATATTGGCTGTTTAAATCAAATGAAATCAGTATAAACAAAATCAATCTTTGCCCTAGGTGGCACAGATGCTGCATCTGATCATATAGACAAGGTTCCCAACACTACATAATATTCAGTAGGAGTTTTATTGAAAACGATTCACAGATTAATTTGGTTGTGGTTAGGGTGGAGTCTAAAACACTGGCCTTTGACAAAAAAGAAATGTCTTCAAAATATCTTTTGTGTTCTGCAAAAGAAAGTCGGCTAATTCGTAAAGGATATACACTGATCTGATTATATTTTTAATTAGTCCTATGGTTTAACTCCGTTTAACCGATATATTTTTGAGTGATATATTTTGGCCTATAATGAATAAAAAAGCCTGTATCTTGTGAACGCAACACCCAAACTTCACAAAACTTGGCACACAAACAACAGGACATTCTGAGGAAACATGCCCAGTTTCTGATAGTATAGAGGCTAAGAGCCATTTCTAAAATATCAGCCATTTATTTCAAATGTGAATGACAAATAAAGGCTTGATTTCCTACATGAAATAATTGTTTTAAGCTGTTTCATCAAAACTTACAATATCAGTAGAAAGGCAAGATTGTAGACATTTTTTTTTCAATTATGAATTTCAGAGCCTATAACACAAGATGCTGGGATAGACTCCAGGATCCCCTGCAAACTTACAAGCAGTTTGGAGAAGTTGGATTTCAGAATTTGTTAGTATTTGTATGTTGTCCTTTTTCTGCAATTAAAACATGCAGTTGAGACTGAGCAGACATCATTAATTTATTTATAGATGCATGGTTTCAGTTTAAATTTTAGCTAATATTCTGTAAACCACATACAGAATGTTAATCTTTTATTTTCAGTGTATTGCAGTGCACATAACAGCATCATGTTGCCTGGAGCAAACAAGCACAGTACTAACAACAGCCAACAGACCAGACAACACAATCCCATCCTCTGTTCCATTCAGCTGCTGAAGAGCCCACACAGCTCTTCCCCTGCCTTCTCCGCTAGCTCGGTTGAATTGGAGCAGTCTGTACCATCATTTGGTCCACAAACACATTTCAGATGACTTAAACACATCAGGAAGGAACATTTCCATGTTATCATCTTAGCTGCTGCATATATCTTGGTTTCATGTATAAGGATATTCAGGAAAAACGTGGAATCCAGGAAAGATGGCTGTATGGCTTGGATTACACTACAGCTCCTCCACAGACACCAGCTTTACACTTCAGGCATACTAGCCCTGTGAGGTAAGATGTATTCTTTTACAATATTTGATAAGCATTACATTTTGACCTGGTGAAAATGACCATCTTTTTTAGTTTCTATGATAGTTCACCCATGCAAGACAACTTAGACTGGCCTTCAAGTGAGCAAGTGGAGTTCACAAGATTAAACCCCTCCAGAACTAAAGACAAGACAGGTCTGATAGCAGGTTTGCATGCTTTTGTTGACATGTTTTTGTGATAGCATTCAGTCTATTTCGTTTCACTTAGTGTAATTTGCCTCTACAATTTCATCATGCATTTCAGAAGGAGAATGGCATATGGTAACAGCCACTCGCTCATTGCTTGGCAGGGAAAGAAGAGGCCAGAGGGAGGGTTCGCAGGACCGGCGGAGAGTGTCTTACAACAGCTTGCCAAGAGTGAGATTGTATTTTTTTTATTTCGTTTTGTATACTCCATCCCTTTCTCCTAATATCTATTTAAAAATATAAGAGTCTAATGTCTACTGTACTCTTCTGTGGGAGCTTTATTAAGTGCTACTATTATTGGAAGCAGTCAAAATCACAAATGAATCATGCAATGCAATTTGTGAATTGGAACAATTGATTCATTGAAAATAAACATCTCCAAGAATGAGTCATTTATGAACTCTTGCCCAAAGGTTTGACCACCCCTCCCCCAGTTAAGCACAAACCCGTACCATAGCCAATTTCATTAGTCAAATCAAGCATACTTTATTGATTCAGTTCAGAGTTTGGAAAAGTCAAGGACTGATATTGTTGCTGCAATCACTAATGGTGTCTACCAGGATTTGCTACCAGTGCTACACAATGCTAAGGTTAGGCACTGGTAAATATTCACCATTTGTTTCACTGTTTTCTAGGCAATCAGCACTGTCATTGACATCATCAATTAAATAATTAGAATTGGCCACAGGGCAGAGTTTAGGTCTTGAATTTCAAAATAAACAAGAAATGGTATGTTTTTCTGAAATGCTGTGTATTAAAAGTCATATATAGTAATGTAGTTAAATCTTCCTAAAAATTTAAATGTGGTAAAGATTGAAAACTACTTGAAAAGCATACATGAAGTGAAATTGCTTCGTTGCTGCTTACCATTGCTTTTGGCTCTTAATAATTAAAGGAAACTGCTTTGGAAAGATAAGTAACAATCAGTTAATTCCGGGCATTTAATCATGACAATTTATCATTCCTTTTCTTTCGTAGGCACATTTTCTCCAGCCAAATAGAGAATCAAGTGCTTTTTCACCCTATGCTAATGACTTCTGCTTGAATGGTAGAGATGCCAAGAACATTGCTGAGTCCCCCAGGAACAGTCGTAAGCTGCACCCGCTGACACAGCCGGGCTTCTACAGTCCAAAAATCCCACGATCAAAACACTGTGAAGCTGCACAGTCCACAAAAACGTCTTTAAAAGGATCTTCTTCTACAAACAACTTGAAGGAGTTCTTTGCTCTCACGTTGCCTCTTCCGCGCTCCAAAACTGCTGTTCTCGAAAGCAGGTGAGATGCATTAATCATGTCATAATGAACAGTATGTGCAATTTATGTTGAATTTCCATGATGGCCCACGATTGCTTTTCAGCCAGGATTCAGTTCTTGTAATATTATTGTGCCCCTCCTTCCTCTCCCACCCATGAGATCCCACGGGGAGGGGTGGGACCGTCAGTAAAAAGTGGGACATTCCCACCACATCGCATTAGAGTTCCCTGACCCTAAATTTAATCATTTTATTTATCACTGGAGTTCTGAGTCTGGTTTGCTGTATTGCTGGAAATTACCAACATCACAAAGAAAAAAGGACATTCAAAATGGAATTAAATTACTTTTATGATTTTAAAATGGGTCTGTCTTTATGCTTACAGTGTATGTCCTTTTGCAACATATGGACTGCTTACCTTATTCTTTGTTTTTATGTGTCTACAATGTGTCTGTTTCTATGGTCTTTGTGTTTTATTTCTGCCAGCCCTTTGTGTTCCAAACCACAAAAAGTGAAAACTTTTGTGGTGGAAAAGCCTGCTTTGATGAGAGCGGTGGTTTCTCAAACTTCCCCGACCTCAAATCAACATGATAAAGAGCACTTCAGCCAACTCCAGCCAAGAGAAGAGCATCTAATCAAGAACCAGGACTGCAGTTTGTTCAGTCTGCTGGAACTCGATAGGAAATCTCTTAGAAATGACCAACCTATCTGGAGTCAGAGACAGAATTTTTCACTGAGGAAATTTCTACCAAGGATCATCTTTCTATTAACACACTACATCTGTTCCCTGAACGCCAGAATAGATTAGACCAGCCTGCAACGCTTTGTCCAAATCTGGAAAAGGCAAGCCATGAGAGATTTACCTTGAGTGTTGACACTGATATTAAACCATCACAGGGTGACCCTAACCGGTCATGTCAACTTCAAGCCAGCCCAGCTAAACATGACTGCAGCCCAAAACAAAAGAAGACACAGTACACACAACATAGAGAAACCAGTGATGTCAGAAACACAGAGCACCACCATGTAAAAAGGTAAGCAGATCTTTAAAGGGTGTTCTTATTATTTTTATAATACTAGCTAATAGTATTGTGTAGTGTTGCTAATAGTAGTAAAATGTATTTAAAGGGATTGTTCGCCCAAAAATGAAAATTCTGTCATTAATTACTCACCCTCATGCTGTTCCGAATCCGTACGACCTTTGTTCATCTTCAGAGCATCTGTTCTGATGTTACACACTGTAATATCAGTGGTTCAACTTTAATTTTATGAATTTTTCTTTTGCGCACAAAAACAAGTATTCTCATAGGTTCAAAACATTACGGTTGAAAAACTGATGTCACGTGGACTATTTTATCGGTCAGAAAGCTCTTGGATTTCACCCAAAAAATCTTAATTTGTGTTCCGAAGATTACGGGTCGTACGGGTTTGGAATGACACGAAGGTGAGTAATTATTGACAGAATTTTTATTTTTTGGGTTAACTATGTCTTTAAAATTGCTGCTGCCACAAGCACAAATCAGTAACCCTTTACAATATGGTTCATTTTGTTAGGTTTCTCGGAATACTTGATTCTGATTGGTCAAGCGCAGCATTTAGTGTTCAGATTAATATTTATTTTGCTTATAGCAACACTATGTATCATTCCGCTCATGGAATGAAAACCAAACAAAACAAAATGCAAAGTCAAGAGACCTTAACTTTTTTAAAAGTTAAAACGTGTTTTTGTAACGTGTCAAAAAACAATATAAGTAATCATCCGAAACAAATTTTGTTAGTAGTTTGTTTGGCAGTGGTCTAACATATTTATTTTCAGTCAGGTGGATGTGAACTCAAAGAATGTGTTTGGTCAGCCTCGGGTGATTGCATCACTGCGAGCAGAATGTTCTCCGCGGCCCGTTCGCAAGAGCACAGTGGTGGAGGAGTTGAAAAAACTCATTGTGATGGATGACACAGAGGACAGCGCTCAGGGTGATTCAGTATGTGATTTATTCACCTCACATTCAGCCGTATGACCCTAAACAACATGACAGCTTACGAGAATAATGTGAAAAAGCAGGTATTGTTTTGCGGTGTATTGGTATGTGAGCAGTATTGCAATGTGTTTAATGTCTCTTTCTAGTCATCACTTCAACATAAAGAGGCGGAGCTTTGCAGCAGTTTGCAAATGTCAAGTTCATGCCGCAAGTTTGTCGTTATTCAGTCAAGCTCACCGATCATACCCAGAGTCTCCCCCACTCACACCCATCCATCTCCACCTGCAAACACGTCAAACAGGCAAGAGTTGTTCCTTCTATGAGGCATTACTTCATTATATGTATTCTAATGGTTTTATCAATTGCACTTCAACTGGTATTGCCTTGACTTGAAGAGATTTGGGATGTTTCTAGGACATGTTGGCACTCACTGGTTGTCTTTTCCTAGAATGCAGCGCATTGCCTGAGCAAGCTGAATCTGACCTATGGGACAGAGACCAACAACCTGATCCTGAACTCATGCCCCTGCCAAGCACGGCCTGTGACCTTGACTGGAATAGTTTAGTTCAAGCAGCCCAAGAATACGAGAGTAAGTATCAAAGGACAAATACGTTGATTTAAGATTTGTTCACATACTGTGGTCCCAATGTTTTTGACAAAAGCGACAATTACAAATGTATAAGTGGCATCTGCAATATACTGTAGCTGTTTTTAGAGCTAACTTCACTGTAATGAGTCATTTTTGCAACATTCCCAGTGCAATGGTCATTTTTTGTGGATGTATTAAGTGATTTTTATATTGAAGTCTAATATTACTTAAAATGCAACAAAAAACAATACATTTAATACTGAATAATGTACATTTTAGACACCACATTGCCAGATGCTTTCTCTTTTTAACTCAGTCAGTGAAAATAGTTCCAAACAAACCATAATAAAGTGCCTCCAAGCAGTACACAGCTGTAGTGTTTCATTCCTGAATGAATCAGAATTTTTCAACAGGGGTTCAATGATTTGCTCATAAAAACTTTTTTTTTAATGAAGAAGGAATGATTTAATGACCCATACAGTCACTTATAACTGCATACATTGTTATATGTTAAATAGCTGGCTTTACAATTAGTTTAATTCAATGATTTATTAGTAAAAATGGATGACACCATGGTTACAATATATTTTCAGCACAAAAGATGGCAACCCTTTTGTCAGAAATGAGTCCTGTATCAAGCAGGCCAGACACACCATCCAATGGAAGCTACAAGATCCACCAATCCAGTGCCTACTGCAGTGGAGAAGATATGGAGTAAGCAGGCCATATTTGTATTAATGTAATGCTGTTTTGGATTAAGCATCTTAATTTTGAAACTGCTGCTATGTTCATTATTTGAGTAATACAGTTTAGATTATTAAAAACAATGTTCTTGACACTAAAAAAAAATGGTTCTTCTTTGACAGCACTGTTTTGGCAACCCCCCCTTTTGTAACCTTTATTTTTAAGAGTGTACATGAATTTGAATTGGTTATTTTTTAGCAGTGACGTATTCATTGACTTTCCTGACCAACTCTCTCACCTGGAAGGGATGCTTAGGCGACTGGGTAGTGATCTGCTGAAGGTGAGGCTCACTTAGCAATTGATAAATGAGTGTACTACATACTCTCATAGAGGACAAACACGCTCACAAGCACCACGTGTTCCTCTGCCCTCTGTTTCAGGAGAAGAGAGACAAGGTGGCTCTTCTGGCAGAGGTGTTGAAGCTTCGCATTAGCAACCAGCATCTGAGAGAAGAGTCCCTTTGTGCAGTTGCACAACTACACAAAATCAGCAACATTTTAAACACGACACCTGGAGATACGGAGTAATGCAGGGTTGCAAGCACAGACTTACTTACTTTTTGCTCGGATTTGGGAGGTAAAAATCTGCAGAATGGATGTAAACATGTAAAGATGTAACATGAAGCCATTGGTGACTGAAAGCTTAATCAAATTATCCAAAATATTTCATGAACAAACACATTTAGGGGCAGAGGTTATGTAGAAATGTATAAAGCAATTTACAAATAACAATGTTCCAGTTCTTTTGAACTTTTTTACTGGTGCGGGTTTCACGCAAGCTTGAAAACCCAAACAAACTGAACTCATTTAAGGTTTATTAACAGCACAGTACAAACCAGAACAGCTTTCGTGAGGTTGGTAACTCTCTTGGGAAACATATTAGAGCTCCTCCAACGCTTCTTACGGAATAATTAGGTTAAGGCTTTTAAAAAAACGATAAAACAGCTTAATATAAACATTATAATAAATATATAAATATATATGAAGATAGATACATAACAATTGCCATGTGTTATAAATAAGTAATACAAGTCTTATCTAAAAATGTAAAGTCACAATGAAAAATGCTGAAAACAGTATATATTAAAACACTGAAAATGTAAATATGCTCTATGATGATAAAAAACAGTAGAACAAATAAAAAATATAATTAAAACACAATAAATTAGTTATTTTACAATCCCTGAGATGCAATTGTGTTAAATCACAACAGTTATTAACCTTAATAAAACTGTATTGAACTATACAATGCAGTTGTTTAAACACCGATAGTCTATTTGGCTGGTTTTTCTTTCAAGCGTATTCTCAGTGCAGCAGGTAATTGAAGTGGGAAGACCTTCATTTGACAGCTGCATACTGGTCTCTATAGGCCAGTAACATGTGCAGGGGACTGGGCACAAAGCGTTCTGCATTCATTTCTGCCTCGTGTTTTTGAGCACGTACATTGCGGTTCTGCTGGCAACTGAAGCTCCAGGCTTTCAAGCTAAAAACGGAGAGAGGTTTATATGAAACTGCATTGCAACAGACAAGCCTGAATGAAGTCTGGAGAATTCCTACCAGTACAAACGCCTCTCCTTCTTGGGCAAGATGTGCCATAGATTGGCTAACTCTTTGGTGACCGTAGTGGACGGGATGCCAGGATAGGATCTGTTCCAACATAATATAAAAAGTCTGCTATTATATATTCAAATATATTTAAATAGTTGTTTTATCATTGAAATAAGAAAAATAATACTCATACACACCTGATATATACTTTTCGGTTAATTCGGCAGAACATAATGAAGCCGTTCACACATTTCTTCTTAGGGTTTGGCTGTGTTGTAACACGTCCTCTTCTTGAAGTGTGCCTGTGTGAACACTCTTTTCTTGCTCTTTTCAGAGGAACAAGTTGTTTTGGGGTCTCATCTTCAGAGCTATTGTTCTCTTCCTCACTCTTGAAGGACAGATTGCTGCTACTTCCAGCACTCATGACAATCTGCCAATTTGAAGAACAGAGAAGATAGATAACATAAATAAGAGCTCACTGTAAAACAGTATCTCACTACTCTAATATACAATAAGGGTCCAAAAGTCAACTAGTGAACATGCTTATGTTTTCATTTTTTTCTAATTCCAATTTAGTCATTGCCATTTTCAGGGTAACATTTTTAGTGAAATGTTCTTTGAATGTGCTCTATTGTGTGAGAACAGTATACAGAAGTTTGACTCCTCATGCCCAGCATTGTATTTTTTTCTACAGAAATGCAAAAAGAAATGATCTCAAATGTATATATACGTTCAAAATGTCAGGGCATGTAAGCCATTTTCCATAACTAGACACTATATAAACACATCTTTAGTGAAAGTATTCTTTTATTACTATACACAAACTTTGCTGTTCTGTTTTGCTGGGTCTCTGATGGTTAATCCCATATTTTCACTGTGATCTCAGTTTTGAGTTTTGGACCCCTACATGTGCAGGTAAAGTGATCACAAAATTTGGCCTACTGATTCATTTGCAAAGCTGCCAGGCAAACTGGGACTTTTTAAGACGGTAGATTCTGGGGTGACCCACACGTCCTCGAATAATGCTGTTAGGGTAAAAAATATTGTTCAGTCAGCATTGCAGCAACACTGTCTTGTTTGTAATTTCACACTGTCAGTAATGCGCACATTTGGCCTAATTGCCTAAAAGTTTTAAACAATACATTATTCATAAAACAACTAATGCATCTATGTAATAAATACATGCTCAGAAACAGATGTACAAAAGCTGTCAGTGGGGCGGTACCCTTTTAAAAGGCACTAATATACCAATTTGGTACAAATATGTACACTTGATGTACTAATATGTATATTTAAACTCCTATTATGCACCTTTTAAGAGTAAATAAGATAAAAAGATGTACTTTTTGAAAAGGTACTGCCCCAGTGACAGCTTTTGTACCTTTTTACTGAGATTGTAGTATACTTGCTAGTCTATAATTAGTATAGAATGAATCAAATAATATACAGTATGTGTAGTCCTGTATGGATTATCTTTACTTTGTAGCGCCTCTCGTCCTTCTGGATGGAGAGAACGGCTCAGGCCTTGAGAAGGTGATATGAGCAGAGATGGGTTGAGGGTCAGGCTGTCTGCTTCCCGAAGAGGTGGGCGCAAATGCAGTACTGGTGTTTTTGGTAGTGTAGGGCTGAAAGAAAAACGCTTTTTCCATGCAGCCGGAAAAGCTCCAAGCATGGGGTCTTTCAGAAGAATTCCTGAGCTGAAGATACAGTACAACATAAAAATGAGTTACAAATTTGCACACAGGTCTTAAGCTGTCATTTCTCAATTAATATTCAATATACAAACCTGTATGGAGGCATATCCAACTTGTTTCTCCCTGGGCTTCCATCTTCACTTCCTGTCTGGTCTTCACAGAAACTACAGGTAGATTCAGCCTCGGTGCTCCCTGATAACACAGAATAACCCTGAGGATCCTTTAAGTTTCAGAATGTGATTTAACTGATATCTAACACCAAAGAAAGACAAGATTGTTTCACCTGTATTGAAAGAGGAAGTTGTGGAGTTGGAGTCTGTAGAGCTTTGTGATGGCTCGCTATCATCAACAGGCCACAGGTCTTTCTCCTCCGCAGTTTGGACTTCTGACAAATCGCTTTGTCTGTCACACACATGCTTGTGTTCTTGCTCCTCCACAGCATTTATGATAAATCTCTCAGAGTTTTTGCTATGTGGGTCCCTCTTTTTGTCACTTAATCGTACTGTTTATAAATGTATACATACAGTAGTGTAAGTGGAAATAAATACCATTTTATAAAATGTAAGATTTTTTTCTTTTAATTCTTTAAAAACAAAAACTTCACCTGTATACTTGTTTATGCGACTGTAGGTGTACATGTTCTTGGCTTTTAGGAATTGTGGTGGTGTGCAAGATAATGGAGTGTCTTCACATTCTGACTCTGATTCTGCAGACACACACACACACACACACACACACACACACACACACACACACACACACAGTCATAGATTTATTTAGTATATATCACATACCCCCTTCCATATTTCAAAACATATACATAAAACTTGGACTGAGCATAAATAATAAATCTGACTTCTCTCATTGTTTTCGGATCGATGGTGACTCTTCAGATTATGAATGCGACTCTGGTGAAACTCAAAGCACTGCAGCATGTTTATCAAGGTGTCCTGTGGACACACACATAAATATGTTTTTTTAACAATAAATTATTTGTAACTATATGTATTGTTCATACAATGTAGCAAATTAACATTTATTTTATTATGTTCGTATGTTTTAACACCAAGAGAAACACACACATTATTATATAACACACACGTATTATACATGGTAAACAATAACATTTAAAATGATTTTTTTTCACAGTTGAATGTGTATTAATGCGTTAATTTCGCGTACTACTATTCAATGCCATATTATTTTAAAATATTTTGTAATGGGGCGTTATTTACTCTGGTGTGTAAACAGATTCGCGTACTTCTTTGATAACTGATATGTCGATTTTATTTTAAGTTTTACTCTTTTTAAATAGATGTATATTTTCTTGTGTATGTATAGTTAACTTACCTGAACTGTTCTCTATGGAACGCACAATTTACTGCGGCTATTCAAGTAAATTAAATCTCCTCCAACGTAGAACTTCTGAGAATGACATTGGACAAGAAAAGAGCCAATCAGCTTCAGCGCTTACGCGGATTGGATAACGAGAAGCATCAGACTTCCCCAGTAGGACAATTGGTTACTGGGGTGTTTGTCCATGCACGTTTAATTCAACATTAAAACTTATGTATATTTTATTTAATATTAAAACACTTTCTTCAGTTTCAACCAATCCATTTGTATGCAGATTTTCGTAAAATGTTAAAACAATGTCTCCGTAGCACTGTGTTTGTACATCAAGAAGACCAGCATGACATAGCAACATTTCTCAACCAATGATGTGACTGTGGAGGCGTGGCTATCTCCGAAAGGAAGATCCTCATCAAGCTCTTTGATCCATATACATAATAATTATGATGTCTATGCTTTGACCCCCATCTTTCTTAGCAACGCCCCAACGTTTCAGGGAAACCTGTTTGAAATCCATTTTTTGTCATTCCTTTTGCTGACACTAGGGGTGCACTGCATAAATTACACAAATCAGCTAAAATGTGCAAATCTGTGCGAAAGTTAATACAAATAAATAAAATAGTTGTCTGCCAAAATAAATTATTTCCTTTTATCTCCATCTCAGAATTTTTTTATTAGATATTTAGATATTTTAAACTTCTTATTGAATGTTGACTATATATAGTTATGTCCAAGTGCATGTGGATATGTAATATATGTCATGTTTATTGTCCTGTAATACTGCCGAAAGTAATGAGTACAGAGAGGACCCGCCAGAGTGAGCTGCGCAGATCGCGGTCTGGTCTGTCTCAATAACATCGACTGCAGAACCGAGAATACGATCATTTACAGGCTGCATCGTCAAGGACGAAATAGACCGGCGTTTGTTGTGAATGTTCCCCAGACCCAGTCCTCTCGTCGATCAGCACTATGAGCTGGTCATCTCTGTTGATTTATTTGAAAGAGCAGTGGTGTGCCTGTGCCAGTCCCGGACTGCTGCTGCTGTGTCTCAGGCAAAATCTGCTTTTTAGGATCTGCATCTTTTGTGGGCATTAACAAGTTAAGTGCTTCGTCATTTAATTTAGCTGTTTGCATGAATTAAGCCTGTGCTGTTAATTATTTATCAATATAATAATTTTATGACTTATTATTTTCTACCATTATATATTCTATATATATATGTGTTCTAGTTTATCAATTATTATAACTGCATGCGTGCATAAACGGAAAGAAAATCTGATTGCCTGAAAGTCAGCTTTGTGATACGATTTGTGATTTTTAACTGCTTATTGTATTTCCATTCCATGCAGGTTTAATCTTAATTTGGCTTCTCTCGTAAACACAAGATGAACAGCATACGGTACAAAGCAGCGACTGCCAGGTGGAACTGTTCCGTCGCGCGCTGTGACCACGCACGCATGTGCCGCGTGCGAATACTGCTGCTGTGCTTGTACTTGCTGCTGGCAATGACATTAATACTGGCAGTATCACTATCTAACCACCAATCCATAGAGTATGATTTGCCTCCCAAACCTCCTGATCTATTCAAAGACAAGGTAAACGGTCTACAGTCATTCAGTTTTAATGTATTTCATTTTCTTGTGTACTTTTCAGTCATTTGTAGATGTGTTTTAGAACATAACTGCCTTTTTTGTAGCTGGTTCAAGCATTATGTGGTGGAAGATGGTCATTAGCTTGTCCTTAGTTGTTTGATCAGCTACCATGTTCCAAAAAACAGAATAACCAGCTGGTCCATTATACTAGCTAATAATTAACTTACACTCTTAAAAACTAAGGATATTCATTAGGTTCCATGAAAAACATTTAACATCCTTGAAACCTTTCTATTCCACAAAAGGGTGATTTTCTCACAAAAGCATTGTTTAGATTAATAAATGTTCAGCACGCAAAGAAAAAAGAGTTATTTTAGGAACTGTTTACTTTATTTATACAGTGGTGGCCAAAATTATTTTTACTAGTATTTTCACCAGCTAAAAAAATGGTTTTAAGTCAGTTGTATCTATCTTTTGCTGTAGTGTGCCATTTTAATCCAAAAATGTAATCTTGACAATTTCCCTAAACCTAACCTTAACCATGAGTAATCCCTAAAATCAGAGGAAATGATAGATGAATGACGTTCTTCAAATCTGATTGGTTTAATAACAATGTTGTTCCAGGGTCAACAAAGATGTTGATCCAGGAACATGTCGCACTTGGTAAAATCAGGTTCTGCGAGACGTTGCCTCAGTTGTTCTGGATTTAGTCTGTCTCAGTTTTGAGTTTTTTTCCTATTGACACACTACAGCAAAAGATAGAAATAACTGACTTAAAACCGTTTTTTAGCTGGTGAATTTATTAGTCCAAATAATGTTGGCCACCACTGTAGGTTCTTCGAGGAACCCAAAATGTTTTTTCAATGGCATCTCGAAACTCTTATTTGAGACCTTTATTTTTTAGAATATATATCAACTTTATTTGGTTACCATAATCCAAAACCATCTTTTTATTTGTAATTTTGTTGCAATTTTACATTACATTTGCATACAACTAATGGCTATTTCCCTTATTATTCAACTTCCATGTTTACCATCTTTAACCTTTCATAGCTGAAGCACCAGCCAGGTAAACCCAGTGTTGCCCAAGTGAAGTTGCTCGTCTCGCAGGTGAATTGGGACAGACTGTGGTATTCCCATCTGCGTCCCATTCTTATTGAACGCCAGCCAGGAAGCCGTGGAAGTCGGGCTGTTCGAAAAGTGAGACACAATCGATTTAGTAATATCAGCCTGGATTTAAGTTCAATTAAATCTCAGATCTTGCTAAATATACTATAATCTGATCTCTCATTTATTCTGTGTTCCTAGCACATCCTTTCTCAACTGGATTCTCTTTCGGCGGATTGGGATGTAAAAGTGGACTCCTTCATCTCCGAAACCCCTCGTGGCCCTGTTAGCTTCTCTAATATCCTGGCTGTGTTGGACCCAATGGCACCTCGCCGACTGCTTCTGGCTTGCCACTATGACTCCAAATTTATACCTTCAGATCCTATTGACCCACAGAAGGTGTTTGTGGGTGCCAGTGATTCAGCTGTGCCTTGTGCTATGATGCTGGAACTGGTTACTGCTTTGGATTCACACTTCAAAAAGCACAAGCAGCTGGTAAGACAAAGTGTTACATCTTAATTTCAAGACTGTTTTCAAAGGTTTACCAACTAAATTTGGAGACATATAGCTCCACTAGCACATAAATACATGCTGTTCTGAGATGAAGAGACTGGTTCATGTCTCTGAGGAGGTCATTTAAGCTTTTTTCAGACTTGTGAATAGCCGCAGTGCTGTAGAAGTCAGAATCAGTTTTGTTGTTTAACTTGTAATAAAGCCAAAAGCTACATAACGATTCTGAGAAGACCCTCACAACAACCTACACACAGTAGCAGCTGTAGAATACCCAATTTCTTGATTTTCTCATCCTTGGGGACATGCAATTGATTTTTATTTATGTTTTTTGCACGGAATGAAGCATCTTCCTGTGCAGGCCATGTGGTAGGAAGATGCCCATTATTTGAAATGCTTCTAACTCCTTAGTAAACAGAATCCTGCAGCAACAAATCCAGGATTGGAATCATGATTGATTTTTGGGACATTTGATTGGCTGTTCACATTTACATAGATTCTTTTTTTTTTCTGAAGATGTCGAGGGTGACCCTGCAGTTGGTCTTCTTTGATGGAGGAGAAGCTTTCGAGCAGTGGTCTCAAACAGACTCGCTATATGGTTCACGGCACCTCGTAGACTCCATGTCCCGCATTCCTCACCCGCCGGGTTCTGAACAAACCACTCTGCTCAATGCTGTGGTATGTCGGGATCGTTGTGTATGTGTGTGTGCAATTGTTTTTATAAGGGAGAATTCACCCAAATATTTCAATTTTGTCATCAATTTACTAACCTTTTCTAACCTGTGACTTTCTGTTTGTGAAACACACACTATGTCCATACAGTGAAAATCAATAGGGTCCAAAATGTACTTTCATTGTATATAGACCAAATAAAATTCTTCAAAATGTCTATTATGTTCTACAGAAGACAGAAAGTCATTCAGGTTTGGAACAACATAAGGTTTTTCTTTCTGGTTAAACTATCCCTTTAAGTATCTCTGAATCATAAATGTATGATATTTGCAGGATCTCCTTGTTCTTTTGGACCTTATTGGTGCCCCTGATCCCATGATTGTGAATCACTTTGAGAACACAGCTCGCTGGTTTGACCGCCTTATCGCTGCTGGTGAGACTGATTTGACTTTCCATTGATACTAAAGTATCCTGGTTAATCATTAATACCCATAAAGACTCTTAAAACTAATGTTTGATCTGCAGTGGCTTAATTTAGAATAAGCAAACTATAAACCACTTACTGTAAAAGGAAGTAACATTTATTGAGTTATCTATGTCTACAGTATATGCAGCATTTGAAATTAACACCCGCCAAATGTGTTTGAAAATCAGATATGAACTCACCAGCCAATTTGTCAGATTATAATTAATAAATTATGATTATCATATTATTTGGGTTAGCTTTCTAATGGATGTCAGTGGAGGAGAGGCTTCAATATTCTGACTTTGTGAAGAAACAGCTGATTTCTGATTGAGAATTGACAGCCTGTATTTACCATTAAACATTGATTTTGGAGTGAGCTATATTTGGAAATGAAAATCCTATAATGAATCAGAATAAATTAATAATAAATATATTTACATCTAAGATGTGAGTTTGATAATCTGGTTTATTTCTGATACTTTTATTTTGGCTAGTAGAAGTCCTTCTGAATGTAACATTCAGTAGCAAAATTGTCTTGTGAGTGAAGAAGTTCATTTCAAATCCTGTATGTAACGATTAAAAGATAAGAAAAGCAATATCAATGAAATTCAGTGATTAATTAGCAATATGTAACAAGATTTAAGATAATTCTGAATTATAATCCTTGATTGTTATAAAAATGATAATTATATGGCTTAAGCATAGACCCAATGATAGGTAGTTTATATCCACCCTCTGATTCCTCTATTTATATTTCTGCATTTTCTAAGAGAAGACACTTCATAATTTGGGGCTCCTGTCTTCCCATCCCAAAGAGCAGACCTATTTCATGAAGGATGTGAATATGGGGTCAGTTGAAGATGATCATACTCCTTTCCTTCAGAGAGGTAAGACCATAGATCACTTTGACAAGCAGAAATATCTATGCATACACACATATCGCCATTCTTATTCTTTGTTCTTTATCTCGTTGACTGCAGGAGTTCCAGTGCTGCACATAATCGCTACGCCATTCCCTTCCTTCCTGCACACGTTGGAGGACACAGCGAACAAGGTTCACAGACAGACTGTGGAGAATCTCACCAAAGTCCTTGTAGTCTTCCTGGCTGAGTATCTGTGACTCTAGGATGCTATAATATTACATCCAACCACATCCGCCATAGATCTGTCTATACCTCAGCTGCACTGCTTTAGGATATTTAATATCAGTGACTGTTCTCAGAGATGCATAGCATACTGTATACTCTCAGGCTGCCATCCTATATCCTGACATATGCTTACCGTTGGACTTTCTAACACATCAGTCAATCGGTATCATGCCTTCAGATACTTTTGCTATCTAGTAATGCACTGTATAGACAAAATAATATTATTATCTGTGCCAAAAAAGGTTTACATATGTTTAGTAATCTATTCATTAACTGTGCAATAAAATCAATAGAATGCAAAGTAGACCTTCAAGCTCACGAATGGATGTGAACCTGATGCTATATAAGAGATTATTAAACTATGCACTACAATCAAGCTCTATAATTCTACAACAGTTCTGATAAACTTCTGTTTAATCTCGCAATAATTTTCTCAAGTAAGCCGTCTGTAATCTCTAGTAGCTAAACGTTCAATCACATGTTAGTATGGATAATATAGTTTTCTAACAGAGATTGAAATGCACACTTAAGTGGCAAAAAATCCTGACTTGAGACTCGACTAGACTGGTAAGCAAATGACTTGAGACTTTTCTGAATTCAAAACTCTTTATAGACACTTTTTTTTCTCAGAATAATGCAACAATTTTTAGATAAAACCCCATGAAAATGAATACTAATTTCTCAGTGGGCATTAGAGAAAAATAACATCTCTTAAAATATAGTGAATACAGTAAATTGCATAAAAGATGTCCTTTGTCATGTGAAACCCAATATACTTTAATTAAAGATAAGTATTATTTAGAAAATCCCTCAGAAATGTATTTGTAATTAAAAATATATAAATGGTACTACAAAAAACTAAATGGCAGCATATAAAAAAGCATTTAAAACTGAACATGGACTCGTAAAAAAGGTCGTACTGTAGACTAGAGACTTAAAAACTTGACCTTGAAAGACTTGACTCTTGAACTCGTGTGAGAAAAGACTCGAGACATGCATCAGTGACTTGAATATGTTAATATGTCTGTTTTATAGTGTTTCACCCCAGTATTTTTTCAGTTGCAGATATGATATGTACGGATCTTATAGTCGATGTCTAAATAAATAAAGGAGTATCATTGAATCTTGTCGGCCTTGTCATGTGTGTCGCTATACAGCCTGGACACTAGGTGGCAGTGTATCCGGGGCTTACAGCGTTTCATGACGTCAGCACCACACAGCGCAGGTCGTGACAGTGTATGTGACTGCTGTCATTGTCAAGACGTTTTATAACTTACAACAAATAATAAACGGCTTTGAGTCTGGGTGTTATAACGTGCTGTATATGACAAGGTAGGCTGTTGCTGTCACTATTTTCCAGTCTGTTCATATGAATGTTAACGTACTTTGACATGTGCTGTTAGGGTGCTTGACCTGAAATTTCAAGAAGTTTTAGCAGTGTTCAGTAGTGTGGCATGCTGGAAATCCAAAACCATTTTAAATATCACGTTTTATTAAGTCAGTGAATCAAAGAATATTTATTCAGTTGTTTTGTATTACACATTTTCTGAAATATCATGTTTAACTATGCAAATTAGGAATTATCTGATTAAATATGCACTAATTCGCAAACCAGACCAGAAATCTAAACATTGGATAAAACCAGGTTCAAAAGTCTTGTCTCATTTTGTTGACATTAGTGTTAAATGTTTTGCAGGTGGTATTTCTCCATAAATCATAAATACTGTAAACGGCCATCTTGTTTTAGGAATGAAATGCCTTATTAATAATTTGAATGATATAAGGAACCTTCAGAATATTGATAGGAATAGAACAGTAAAGTCTGTTCTGTGTAAATGCTGTTAAAGTGGAGATTTCTGGCTCAGTGCATGAGATTTTTGTTGTTGTTGAGAAAATGCCTTGAAAGAAACTGAAATATACAGAAGCAAATAGATAGTGTAATAATATAAAAACTTAAGTGCGTATCTGGGATGTTTTCTTTCTATTAGTTGACTAATGCTGAACAAATAGTGGCTTTGCCTGTAGATTTTTCTTAAATTAACTTGCAGTTCACTTAATGTGGTGTGACAAATACATTTAAAAAAATCCATGTTGTCTCTTAATTAATATGACATCATAAAACTGCATGTGAATAAAAAAATATACATACGTGTAATCATGTAAAATACGTCTTTAGAAAAAGCACTACAGGGCATTGCTGTTACCAAAATGTCAATCAACTATCCATTTGCCGATCTTATGAAACATAATTCAATGCATTTACTACATTACTTCCCTTCGCAGGCTGAGAAAACCACTGTCCTTCCCATCAAGACTGCTGAGAGTTTATGATCCAGCACACTATGGTGCGCCATAGCAAACTCCAGAAACAGGTCTTATCCCTGTATCGGCAGTTTCTGCGTGCAGCCCAGGACAAGCCGGGCTTCATACCGAGAATACGAGATGAATTCCGTTCCAATGCTGCCATGAAGAAGACTGATGTCATGCACATAGAATATCTTTATCGGCGAGGCCAACGCCAACTCGAACTGCTTAAAGATGTAAACACTAAACAGTTTGGAACATTCAGCAGGTCTAAAGAGGACAGTTGACCACTCATAGCTATATGATCATTTCTGTATTCAAATATTTTACTGAATGTGTTTTGCAAAGAACAAAAGCTCACAAATACATATTGTTTTCTGGGAAATCACCTCCATGATTTCAGTTATTTAAATAGAAAGACGAAACCAATGCGATTTTCTCTCTTCTCAGGATAACTTGCAACATGAAGTGTTTTAGGTGTTGAAGCTAGATAAGACGAACCCATTCAAGTTTTAAATGTTATTTATGCACATTAACTGGCAGAATCATATTTTTGCTGCTATATCAGTACTCAATTTTTTTTAAAGTGTGTCTACTAGATGTATTATGTACTGTTAGGGTCAGTATAATGAAGTGTTTAAAGATCATATCTGTTGGCACTACACTTCTGAAATGATTCAACAATTACAGGCCTACTTATTTAGTTTGTTCTGCTAAAGTGCCTCTGTCCTGTGGAAATAATAGTTGATGTTACCAGTTGTATGTCTATGGGTTAACATTGTGGTCATACCATGAAAGTAAAAAATATTGTGATGTCTAAATAATGTAAAGCTTGACATGTCCTAGTACTTACATGGTTGTACAATACATTTGTGTATTATACAAATATTAGAAAAAAGTGAAAAGATTAGAAAAGTCACTAGTCTGAATTTAGTAATGCCCTATAGCATATAGTTATGTTGACCCAGAAGATTTACTCATCTTCATATTTCTCTCCAAACCGAAGAACACGAGGACTAGAAATGTTAGATAGAATGGCATCCACATTCACCATTCACTTTCATTGTATGGAAAAACGTGAATGCAGACCTCCATCTCCTTTTCTACAAACAAGTTTAGAATGACATGAGACCGAGTTAATGAAGACCCTACAGAAGATAGACTGATGATGAATCCCTTTAAACCATGAATGGTGTACACTATATTATAGTATATGTTTGTCTTCAGGTAACGACACAAGAAGATTTCCTCTTCAATCGAAGGCTGAAGAGGATCAGTTTAAAATGATTAATGATATTTATCCTTGTAATGAGTTCCTCAGAGACTCCTGTGAAGTCAGACAGTCATTGGAACATTTATTTTATTCATGAAAATAATCAAAAAATATATATTACCTGAAGTTTGTTGTTGAATTTTGGTTAATAATATGGTTCTGGTCAATTGTTTGTAATTTTTTTTTAAATTCCCCATCCTCGCATATCTAGAAGGAATTGTTGTATTCTTACCTTTATTTAGGATATATATTTTTTAGTAGTTTTTTTGATGTTTTTGGTTTGTTGGAATTGTATTGAGTGTTGTGTTAACTGAGGGTTTTTATTTTATTCGAGAAAAGAAAAAACCCAAGTAATGACTTGTCCGTCCATAAGTTGGCGCAATTGCGAAATAAATTCTTACTTCTTTGGAGGAAGAAGAACAAACTATGTAAACAGGAAGCTCGTGTCAGTAGTGTTACCAAATCAAATTTAGTTCATAGTTCACTTATTAATAATAATCTCGTACAATAGGAAGACGCATTGAATTTGTCCTCAAAAGATAAAAAAGAAAGAAAGTATGGCTGAGGCAAACGGGATGACAAATGCCCAGTTGATTCAGCAGGTTGGTGTCAAAAATCCTAGTTCAGCTCCATTTACTTGTTTGTTGTTATTATTAATATAGCAGCATGTTTAAGTGTTTCTCTCTGGTTATGGTTCTAATGGCAGTTGGCTCTTCTGGGCTGGCTGCAGACGGACAGTGTTCAGTGTAAGGAGCTGCTCACTGCTCTCACTGGGATACAGGTGGCCCGTGAGCTTCTGGACAGACTCTCGGGGCAAAGACAAATCGATGCTTATAGGGTAAGATGTATTTGTTTTTTGTTGACTTTACAAAAAGTATTGTGGTGGTTGTACAGTGGCACTTATATAATAGAGGCACTAGTGGTTGTACTGTGGCACTAATATAGAGGAGCTAGGACAATTGTAAAACTAAATTTCCTCATCGTTGTGAAACCATTTCAGCTCATTCCCAGAGAAAAAAGATGTGTTCTCTACTCTGCATATACAAATATAAATGCGTACATTATAATTGTAAAAATAGTTGAAAATAGAAATTGTACGAGTTAAAAAATGTGATCTTTAAAATGCACAATGAACATTATTTAAAGTATCTAGATGAGTTACAACCTGATATGTTAGTCAAATGTCTATTAATGGAACATTTTATATTTCATAAATAAATGTAAAAAAAAAATATTTCAAGAACTTTTCAGAAAACGTATAGCATATTATAGTATACTGTAGAGTTGTCAAATAATGAAACGGGTAATGGATAAAGTTTTGGGATCAGTATTATTTGTTTCATTTAAAAAAAAAGATTAATACTTTTATTCAGAAAGGATACATTAAATTGATCAAAAAGGCAATAAAGATTTTAACACTGTTACAAAGATGTGGTTCTAATGCTGTTCCTTTCAGCTGTCTATTCATCAAAGGATCATGAACAAATGATCACACTAAAATATTAAGCAGCAAAAAATGATTACAACCTTTATAATAATAGAATATGGTTCTTGAGCACCAAATCAATATATTAGAATGATATCTGAAGGATCACGTGGCACTGAAGATTGGAGTAATGGCTGCTAAATTTAGCTTTACCATCACAGGAATATTACATTTTAAATTGTAGTAATATTTCACAATATCACTGTTATACTATATATTGTTTTAAATAATTATTTGTTTAAATTTTTTATGATTTTACCCTTATGTACTTCCCAGTTGTAGTATCGATAGTGTATATTGTGTTGTTTTATACTGTACTGAATTGTATATTGTCTTTTATGTAATGTTAGAAATAATTCACTATGACAAATGCCCTGTGAATGCTACAGCACAATCAAACCAGTCTAATCCATTAAATCCTAACATCAATTTGAATTCAAGTTGCAGAATGTATTACAGAACACATTGACTGTAGACCAGACAAACGTTTGTGACGTGATGCTCTGCTTCCACAGAGGGAATGTATCCAGAGCATAGCAGGCTATGTGAAGAAGAATCCCAGGGCTTCGCAGCGAGAGCTCAATGCCGAGGTGGAGAAGAACGTGCTGCTGTTTGCCTCTAGGGTTCAAGCACTAGATACTGGCCACTGAACACGTCACTGCAGCACTGACCTTCACTGCTGTTTACCGACCAAAATATCTCTCCTCCTTATTTCTGTCTGCCTCTCTCTTTTTATTTTGACAAATGGATCTAACTTTATCTAAACTGTAATATACTGAATATGCTCGGTTTTTCATAATCTTGTATAATTATTTTTGTGGACAACATGTCAGCCTTTATTGTTTTTCATGATATATATATATATAGTATTGTACTGATTATTTTAACATGATTTCACATATAGTTAAATTATACAGACGTTATCACATAAAACTTGAGTTTTTCTGTTTAAACTATAATATTTTAATCTTATATTTCAACCCTGATATAAAGGTGCTCATATCCAACCATGTCTTCTGTCATTAAAGTGCATTATACATATGTAATGTTGAACAATGACTCATTCATTTACGGCAGGCCAGTTTGGAGAGCATTGATTTTAACACATCGACAACAAAGAAAGACAAAGAGAACGGTCAGGTGGATGAAGAGAAAAGAGAGAGGAAAGAGAAAGACTCCATAATGAGCTTCTGGGCGATCACTATATTCATCACCCAGCACCTGTGATGAATTGTATTATGCAAATCACACTTCTCAGATCTCTTGATGACTTTAAAGACAGTGTAGCACTCAGAGCCCAAACCCATGATTAGCGCTGCTGCGTTTGGAATAATAGAAACGCAAGACATGGCTTTTGCTGTCTTCGGTTTCACGGCAGCAGTTGCCAAAACACTTGTCTTCTGATAAGGACAAAGTTTATGAATAAAATACCACACACTCTTTTGATATAGCGCTTGTCTGTCTCCACTGCACCTGGGCACTTACAAGCAATGACCAGTACTCTAATGATGGGGAATACAGTCTTGTGAGCTGGCAACCAAGATGAAAGGCAAGGGTGGGCTGGTCAGAGAGAACAAAGCAATATCGTCTCAGCCATCTAAGCGCATCCCACAATAGAAAGAGAGTACCATGCTATATTTTTGTCTGTCAACATCAAACAAAGCAATATTTTCATGTCAGTGAAGCAACAGGCAAATTGTGGTCTTTCAGTTGTTTAAAGCTTTTAAATTGCACTTGTTGAATGTCCTTGAAGTTGCATTTTCAGAGAGAGATGATTGTAATGGGGTAGGGGGTGATTTGTGAGTGTTTAGGTATTTATCATGACAGTCCATAAGAAATTACCATAGTCACTATAATTTTCATGAAAAAATGGCAATATGTTTGATCTTTTATGGCATAAAATACATTGTATTAAATATGGATTTTTTTATGTAATACTGTTGGGTTTTTTTTAGGAAAAAAAATGAATACGTTTTAATACATTAAATACATTTTAATGGCGAAGTTGTACAATGGACCTCTTTCATATCAGCAACTGTTGAAAATAAATGTAAATTAAGTCCGCCTTCCAATGTCTATGTCGCCTCAGAAGATTATAAGGTTCAGGGCTTCAAGCCTGAGATTTAGGCAAATGGCCGTAATCAATTCAACACGGTGTGTTTACTACCAGACAGCCTTGTTAGGCACCAAGCGCGTTTGGATCTTTTAATCATAACTCACAACACCGAATTAATCAGTGAAAGAATATTTTTAGAATTCGAAGGATTTGAATCAGTGCAATGTATAAAAATACCTACAACTACTACCTATATAGCTAGGTTGCTCAGCTCATTACGTTTTGAGTCTCTCTCTCTCTCTCTCTCTCTCTCTCTCTCTCTCTCTCTCTCTCTCTCTCTCTCTCTCTCTCTCTCTCTCTCTCTCTCTCTCTCTCTCTCTCTCTCTCTCTCTCTCTCTCTCTCTCTCTCTCTCTCTCTCTCTCTCTCTCTCTCTCTCTCTCTCTCTCTCTCTCCTCAGCTGCATCATTCAATCACGCACTGCCAAGGATTCACACTCGCCAGGAATAAACGGCGCCTATTAAGTTGAACTAAAGGTTTTCACCACTTTTGATTCTTCTGACTCGCTCCACTAACATAGCAATATGGTTTGGAGGACTATGGTGACATCAACGGTGCTCTTTATCAAAATGTATGATATTAAATAATAAATCAGGTAGGTAACCTTCAATTTCGCTACTCTAAAAGTTTGTTTGTGATAAACAAATAATTCATTATCACCTAAATTAGGGAAATGTGACTGACGTTTTCTAATAATAGCCAACCATGTCTGTTGATAGTAATCAGTGATCTAATACATTTTTATAATTTGTTTTAATAGTGCTATTAAAATATGTATAATGTATAATAAAACAATGTTCTATTCTGTAGAACTGTGTGCATGGTAACTTAAAAAAATCAAGAGTAATCTTTTATGATACTAATGCACTGCAACTGCAGCTTAAATACATTTTTTATAATCATTTTGACTAAAGTAGCAATATATGTTGTTTTTTGTTGTTTTAAACCAGCTCAGGGATGATTTCATATAAAGACCACAGCATTGACTGGTGCGGCAGCAGCTATACTTGGACAGTGAGATGGGGAAAGATAACAATCTTGCACTTGCCTGCCTACTGTTACCTGCTAATCCAAAAGGTGTATCTGGGGGTCTTATTTCCTTGACCATGTGTCATTTTACCTGATAACCTTGCTTTTTACGATGGTGCCATTGGAGAAAGTGATGCGGTTATTAGTCCAGAAGAATGTTAATGGAACTTTGTCCAGTACACTCTTGTCCTTCATTTTTTAACTCTATCTGAAAACGAGCAACTTAGAGTTTTCATGTGACTATACGTCTTCTAAAGGCCAAGTCTATGGTTGTGTTTTGATTGTAAGTGAGAGTGTTTGTTTATTGTGTCTATGTTAGTGGCTGTGCATGTTTGCCTGTTCTTGTCATTTCCTGTTGGCGATCAAGTCATGCCACGTAGAAGAGATGTCAGCAAAAGCTGTTGCCTCCCCCTTCACCTGAATGAAGACAATGCCCGTTTTGGCTTGTTGGGGGCCCTCATCCTCCTCTACCTGCTGTGTGGGGCGGTGGTGTTCTCCGCACTCGAGCATCCCTCTGAGCTGCTGACTCACCGGCGCTGGGACGAACAGCTGGCCAACTTCACGGAGCAAAACAGCATAAACCTGAAATCCCTACATGTCCTGCTAAAGCAATATGAGGAGGCCTTTGCGGCTGGGATCCGTGTGGACAAACTTAGGCCCCGCTGGGATTTCTCAGGGGCCTTCTACTTTGTTGCTACGGTGATCTCCACAATTGGTGAGTTCATACAACATCATCTATGCATTCAGATTTTCAAAACTGCCAATAAATTATCCAAAAAGAGATTTTACGGAAATCATAGTTTACATAGAAGCTTTTATCTAAAGTGACTTACATTGTATTCAAATTATATATTTCTTCTATTAGTTTATACATTCCCTGGGAATCAAACCCATGACCATGGCATTGTTGGTACAATGCTCTACTGTTTGAGCTTCACGCAGGTTTGTTATTGACCACTAAAGCTAAAACGATAAAAAATATTTAAGATAATAAATAAAAGGAAATTATATAAAAAATATTTTTTTTATTCAACTAGTTGCCAAGACAACATTTCTCATTTTCATTTAGTTTTTAAGTTGAAGTACTAAAATAACTAAAAACAAACTAAAAACTAAAATTGAAGAAAAACAACAGTTTCAGAGCCACGTGAGGGCAAGTACAGTAAATTATGACAGAATTCGTTTTTTTAACATTTATATATATATATATATATATACAGTCATGGCCAAAAATATCGGCACCCTTGGTAAATATGATCAAAGAAGGCTTAAAGATGTTAATCCTTTTGATCTTTTATTAAAAAAATTCACAAAAATCTAACCTTTCATTGAATAATAAGAATTTAAAATGGGGGAAATATCATTATGAAATAAATGTTTTTTTTTCTCAAATACATGTTGGACACAATTATTGGCACCCCTAGAAATTCTAATGAATAAAATATCTCTGAAGTATACTCCCATTCATATTCACAATTTTGAGCACTGCAGTCCAGGGTGATTATGAACATAAAATTATCCAGCCATGGTTTCTTGTTTCACAAAAATATGAATAGGAGGGAAAACAAAGCCCAAATTACCTTAATCATGCATCACAATTAGAAATATATTTCTGATGTGTAGCAAAAGATAATTGAGCTTCACAAATTAGGGAAGTGGCTTTAAGAAAATTCACATTTACACCATCAGGGCAATAATTAAGAATTTCCAATCAACATAAAATGTTACGAAACTGCCTGGAAGAGGACGTGTGTCTATATCTTCCTAATGCACGGTGAGGAGGAGAGTTTGAGTGGCTAAAGACTCTCCAAGGACCACAGCTGGAGAATTGCAGAAAATAGTCTCGGGGTCAGAAAACCTTTTAAAAAATTGTCAAACAGCATCTACATCACTACATGTTGTTTGGGAGGGTTTCAAAATAAATTATCCTAGTTCATCCAAAAATGAACTATTCAGTTATCAGCCTGGACTGACTGGCTTCTGTGGTCAGATAAATGGGCTTTTTAATAACACTCAAGATGGGTTTGGTGAACAAAACAGGGATAAAAAGTACATGTGTACAGAAATTCTGAAGATTTCCACTACAAATCATCATTATCAAACTGGCATCTGTTAACTTTTAACCATTAAAACAAACCCTGAAATAATGGATTTTTTTAAACAAAAGACTGCAGATTCATTTTCACAGCCTTCTTTGAATCATATTTACCAATTGTGCCGATTTTTTGCCAGACTGATGTATGTGTGTATACATATTACGGCCCTGGATTTTCTCCCAAATAAGGACAAACAGTTTAGTTTTTTAAAATAACATCACAAAACCCATTCCAAAAAACAATTACAGAAATTCAGATATTATGAAATAATGGTTTCCTGGAGTGTGTTTTAGGACATATTACAACAATTACCAGGAGACACAGGCACCATTACAGTTTCCATTAAAGCCAATACATCATTCTCATTATAAATCAGAAATAAAACCATTACAAATAGAAAACCATACAGAAATGTGCTGTTTTTTTTTTTCAGCATGGGATTGAAATAAATATATATTATTGTATGAACTAAAATACTTGAAAACTACATTAAAAGAGTGAATGCAAAATGTATAATATGACAATGATAAACATAAACCTAGAATCTAGAAACCTGAAATTCTTCAATTTGAGTATATGTCTCTTGTGTGTGTCATGATAATCAGATTAATCACTTTATAGGCGACTTCATTTACTGTATTTTCTAACTCAATATCTCAAATGTAACCCGTTGTAGGATCACTTAAGGCAGCGGATATTTGCATTAAGTGAAAATAAAATTTTCTTAGCGATAGATGCTATTGACACTAAGTGCAAATAGCTATAGATTCTAATTACACTGTGTTAAGGATTTTCTGCTATTTATACTACTTATTGCAAATAGTGGCAATTATCTGCACCTCAGTATTGCAATATTTTATAAAACAGTATGCAATAACTTATTGAGTGAGTGTAAATTTTAATTCAAATTATTAAATGGATGCCACCTTATTGGGACAATAAAGCCCTCCCTACACCTACCCGATACTTTATTTTCAACTTTTCGATTATTTCCTTCATTTTTATAAAAAAATAAATGCTTTTCTGATGTGATTGAAATTGAAAAAGGGAGAAAAAAAGTTAGCCAAAAGGCATATTCGAACCCGGGTCGATCACGTCAAAAGGAGTATGACACAAGCTTTACCATCTGCGCCACTGGAGCTGACGACTAATAATTTCTTTGAAATGTTGACTAGCCCAATCACACATTGGTGGGCGGAGTTAGTGTAAATAGACACTCCGCGTCACTTAATCTGACACTTTTTCTTTGATGATGAACCAGCCAGGCCGACGGCCGCTGGATGGACAGCCGTCTGGACTCCTCCAGAACGTCCAGATGGCCAGTCCGCCCTGTGTGTGTATATATATATATGCCCTCCATAAGTATTGGAACAGTAAAGACAAAAATTGCTCTGTTGGCTGTGGAGTCAAGACATTTGCAAATATGATTAAAAGATGAATATGAGACAAAACTACAGAATGTCACATTTTATTATTAGCCGTTTCAACACACATGTTTTACCAAATAAAAGAACAGCACTTTTAGAGTTCATCCCACTCATTGATGTGAGCAGAAGTATTGGGACAGTTGAACATAAGGCATATAAAAGATTAAAAGCTATTATTTAGTTGCAGATCCCTTGCACACAATCACAGCAGTGAGTCTGTGACCCATAGACATCACCAGACTCTTGATCTCATCCTTTGAAATACTTTTCCCAGCCTTTAATGCAGCCAATTCAATTGTTGCTTGTTTTGGGGAGTTTCTGCCTTTACTCTCCTCTTCAGCTGGTGAACTTCATGTTCAATCGGATTTAAATCTGGAGATTGACTTGGGCAATCTAAGACTTTCCATTTCTATGCCCTTATAAATTCCTTGACTGAACTGGCAGGGTGTTTTGCTGATGCAACATGAAGCCCTTCCCAATGAATCTGGTGGCATTTTCTTGAATATTGGTAGGCAAGATGGTTTTGTACCCTTCCAAATTCATTCTGCTACTGTCATCATACATTAAGTCATCAGTAAAGTTGAGAGGGCCTGTTCCAGAGACAGCATGCATGCATGCCATGACACCACCTCCACCATGCTTTACAGATGAGGCTGTATGCTTAGGATTATTTGCAGTTACCTTTTTCCTCCACACTTTTGCTTCCCCATCACTTAGATAAATGTTCATCTTTGTCTAATTGGTCCATAAACACAGTTCCAAAACTCTTCTGGCTCACCTTTGTGCTTTTTTTGCAAACTCTAATCTTGCCTTTCTATTTTTGGTGCTGGTCAGAGGTTTGCATCTTGCTGTGTAGCATGTAATTCTGTGTCAAGGTCTCCTGAGGACAGTAGATTGTCAGAGCATCACCCCAGCTTTCTGGAAGTTGTTGGTGATTTTACAGACTCGTCTTTTAGGGGTCATTTTCACAGCTTTTATGATTTGTCTGTCATCAACTACTGTTGTTTTCTCAGCCGATCAGGTAGTTGTTGGTTGCTGGTGTCGCTGGTGGTTTCCAAACTCTTGATTTCTCCATGCCCTTTGTTTTTGCTATAGCTCTAATTGACTTCCTTTTTTCTTTTAGCATCCAAATTGCTTGCTTTTCTCTCAAAGTCAGCTCCCTCATCTTCATCCTGGTTTGTGTGTCAATCATCGAATGCAAGATTCAGAATACAGAAGTAATGGATATAACTGATACAACACATTACCTTCTTTTAATACCTGAATAATTAATACAACAGGACACAGCTGATCACTTAGAAAGACCTGTGACCAATACTTATGCTCACATCGGAATAGGGGATGAACTCTAAAAGTGCTGAACTTAGCTGGTAAAATATCTATGTGTTGAATCACCAAATAATACATTGTAACATTCTGTAGTTTTGTCTTATATTCATCTTTCAATCATATTTGTAAATGTCTTGACTCCACAGCCAACAGAGCAATTTTGTCTTTACTGTTCCAATACTTTTGGAGGGCATTGTATGTATGTGTGTATATATATATATATATATACAAAGTATAACAAAAATACACGCTCACACTCTTTTCTTGAACATCCCAGGATCAGGGAAGGCTCATCCTTTACCTTAACTACTATTTATTTCCCCTTGCCCCTTCAAAATGCTTCCACCTGCCCAAATGTTGACAATTGCTTCCGGACAAATTTGTTCCATGTACTTCTAGTGCTCACACCAGAATGTATAGCAGATCCAGTTTAAACTCATTGTTTGAAACTATATGTTTTGTAAGTCAAGTTGATAACATAAAAAGACTTTTTGTTCAGATGACATAAATCTGCAGTACATCAGAAAACAATAGGAATGAATTCATTAAAAATACATCAGCAAAACAACCTGTTTCCTATTTCCTTCCAGGCTTTGGCATGACCACTCCTGTCACCGTTGCAGGAAAGATCTTTTTGATATTCTACGGACTCCTTGGCTGCGCAGCAACAATCCTCTTCTTCAACCTCTTCCTGGAGCGCATCATCACGATGTTGGCCTATATCATGCGCTGGTGTCACGAGCGCCAACTGCGCCGCTCCGGTGTGGGAGGAGAGGTGACCAGGAGCGAGGATGACAGTCTGGAGGGCTGGAAACCATCGGTCTACTACGTAATGCTCATTCTGGGCATCGCCGCTCTGCTGATCGCATGCAGTGCATCTGCATTGTACTCTGCCATGGAGGACTGGGACTACTTTGAGTCCTTTTACTTCTGCTTTGTGGCCTTCAGCACCATTGGCTTCGGGGATGTGGTGAGCAGCCAACGGGAGAGCTATAAAGCTCAAGAAGCCTACCGTCTCGGCAACTGCCTCTTCATCCTCATGGGTGTGTGTTGCATTTATTCCCTGTTCAATGTCAGTTCCATCATTATCAAGCAGACGCTCAACTGGATCCTCGGCAAACTGGAATGCAGCAAGGCTCAGTGTCCGTGCCGCGGCCGTCCGTACAGAAGACGAAGTCGGGCCTGTTGTTGCTGCTGCTTTCCACGAATTCCCAACCAGTGGCACAACCACCACCCTACAACGGGACATTCCCGGCAGAGGGCTCAAAAGCGGAATGCCGTGCACCCTGCCCCGGCTAACGAAACGACAGGAAAGCGCTTCACTAATGCATCAGTGGAAACAGTTTGTGATAGTGAGACTGAAGCTGGATTAGGACCAGATGGAGGTTATCTGACAGGGCGCAGACTGTCTGGAGAAATGATCTCAGTCCATGACTTTATGGCCAACAAGGTTTCTCTGGCCATTCTACAAAAGCAACTCTCAGAGACCGCTCATGGTAATCCAAGACAGAGCCACGTTCGCCAGAACGGCTTCTCTGGTGGAGTGGGTGCCTTTGCCATCATGAATAACCGCCTTCAGGAGACAAGTGTCGACAGGTAGCTTGATTATAACAAAGATGGCATTGGATATATTGCACATTATCAAAAGATGACTTTAGTGAGAGTTGTGTTCTATTCAGAACTGAATGGAGAATGGCTACAAAATTCCTTAATTTGAATTGCATTTACGTTGCGGTAGCAAACAGGATGCAGAATTTGAATTTGAATGTAGGGAAGTATATTTAAATTGAATTGAAATTCAAAGAAATGTATACAACTAATTTTTAACTAGATAAGCAAAGATTAAGTTTGTTAATGAAATTCACTTCAAAATGAAAATTCTGTTATCAGTCAGACTCGGTTCATTTTCAAAACACAAATAAAGATGTTTTTAATTAATCATAATCATGTGGGAATAACAGCCTAAATTAAACCTGCTCATCAAATAAATCGATCATATGATTTCAGAAGACTTACATTAAACCACCCAATTCACATGGATAGTGTGTGTATTTATTTGATTTAATTTATATTCTTTTTTGATGACTGACTAAATGGAGGGACAGAAAGTCTCGTTTTGAGTGTATACAAGTTTTAATTTCATGATAAAAATAATTGTGTATTTGTGTTTTAAAGATGAAGGAAAGTCTTACGGGTTTGAAATAATGACAGATAAACTTTGAAATGTTGGCTTGAAAAAGCCTTAGTTTAATGTTGGGGGGGGGGGGGGGTTGAAGTTTTATATGTCTTATGGTCAGATAAATAGACATATGTTTACATAGAATTTGTAATCTGAATAGTATTTAATTTAAATATTAATCATATTTAGTAAATCAAATTCTGAAGTCAAGGTTGTACGATCACTTAATTTCCCCAAATTAGTTAGCTGTACTGACAATCAAATAGAGTAAATTCCTCTTTTTGTCATTCCAAACCAAATTCCTATTCAACTGTTTGGATAGTTCAATTAAATTTCACACTCACCGACTAAACAACAGCCTGTTCTTCAGTTCTGAATTTTCCCCAACCATGATTCAGTAGGCTACGGTCCTCTGGAAAAGTAAGTTAGCAGAGGTTTTAGCATTTATTGCATGCAATTACAGATGTAAACTGTATATTCACAATTGCAATACACAGTACAGAGCAAATTAGATCAAATTAAAATAGCCAAATGTACCTCTGTAGATCACAAGGACGGTGAATGTTAGCATTTATGAATGGCTTCGTTCTGAAGAGGAGACGGCTTTCATTTTTTTATACATCATTATAAACAAACCATGTGATTTTAGTGGTAACATCGCTTCTCAGAGTCACTTTGATGCTGAAGTGATTGGCCGGTGTGGTGAGCAATCACACTGTGCCTCTGGAGAGATCCTTTAACGGCTCTTCACGAAAACAGACTGATTTTCAAGAGCCAGACATTCAAGAGATGTAGCCACGGCACTTACAAGAGAGACAGTGCCGGAGGAAGAAATACAAGTGTCAAATCAAAGGGAGATGGTCAGTAATATTCATTGTTTAATCGTTTCTATCAAGCTGCCGTCAGTGTTGATTGTCCTAAGAAATAGATTTGTAATGTGATAGTATCATCAGTCTATAAAGAGACAAACCAAGTCATGTGTATAGATTCTGTAGATATTGTAAACACAAAATATAACTTCTTTGTTAAATATTTATTTTGGTATCAACATTTATGTGTTTCAAATGTAATAGCTATACTCACGCCCTTTATATCTGTGTGACAGCAGCCCGTCGTCATTCATAGAGCTTTTTAAATTGGTTTCTGAGTGTGACATAAATACAGGGTTTGCAAACTGTTAAATAAGGAACGAGTCTCTACTGCCTCTTTGATGATGACAGTGGTACTGCTTACCGATGGTGTTGAAATCTGAGCTCGACCACAAACACTCACAAAATGTATGACTATAATTACCTAAAGGCCATAAAGTCTCTTTATGTAGGAGGACAGACATTAATAAACTGAAACCTCATGAATAACTTGATCTGTTTATTTGTATTACTCAATCTTTAACCTTTATGTTAGCACAAATATTGCACGGGATCTGTAAAATGTGCACAAAGATCATTACACAACATGATACAGCACTGCATTTGCTAGTCATTAGGAAATATCTCGGTAATATTAAACGCTTTTAGATTGGCATATTTCAAAGAGGTCAGTAAGGCAACACAGTACAGATCATGCAAACAGAGTAGAGCATATTACAAGAAACAACTATTCAAGAACAGGAAAAGTTGCACTCTGTGACCATATTATGAGCCTGAATAAACCCACATTGTAAAAGTGCTTGTATTCAATAGAATTGGCTTTTTAGAGATTTTAGCATTTCAAATTTGACTTTAATTCTTAAAGGAATAGTTGACACAAAAAAGAAAATCCCGTCATTAGTTACTTAAGATCATGTTTTTCCAAACCTGTATGCTGTTGTTTTGATCCTTTTTAACACACACACACACACACACACACACACACACACACACACACACACACACACACACACACACACACACACACACACACACACACACACACACACACACACACACCACACACACACACACACACACACACACACACACACACACACACACACACACACACACACACACACACACACACACACACACACACACACACACACACACACACACACACACACACACACACACACACACACACACACACACACACACACACACACACACACACACACACACACACACACACACACACACACACACACACACACACACACACACACACAACCTGAGTATTGTCGATGGTAAGACTCATTGAATACATTTGGAAAGGAAAATACTGAACGTATCACAATCTAAAGAGTCAAAGTTATATACAGTCATCGTTGTCCTGCATTGTGGCACAACATTGCTTTTTGTAAAGTTTTGTCATTCGTGAAACATACAAAAAGGAAGTAAAATGTTTTAATTTTTTGCTGTCCAAAAAGATCTCTCATTTTATTTTTAGTTTAAAACACAGAAAACTGATTTACTTCTTTCTCAATCTAGCACATCCATTAAGCGTTTATGTAAGATCGATTCTAATTGGCATCTGTAGGACTGGGTTCCTGAAAAGAATACAAATGACAGGAATTCATATTGAAGTTAATGTACACTAATGAAAAAAACATTTACAATTTTAATATATATATATATATATATATATATATATAAAATTGATAGCTCTGTGCAGAAGCTTACCTGGGCTAATCTAGATCGCCGAACATCTTTCTGTTGATAGTAGGCTGAAATTATACAGTTCCGCCTGCAAATGTCAAGAAAGTATGATATTTCAAAGTTTGGTCCTCTGTTCTTTTGGCAGTCATTACAACTACATATCATTTGAACTCTACTTGTGGAGCTGATTGGGGCTTTAGAGAAAGTGCCTGTACTAAGCAGACACTTGGATCTGAGAAAAGCTGCTATCTACATGTACATATAACTGATGTTCCTGTGGCTCAGTGGTAGAGCATTGCGTTAGCAACGCAAAAGGTTGTGGGTTCAGTTCCTAGGGAACACACATACTGACAAAAAATAGCCTGAATGCACTGTAAGTCGCTTTGGATAAAAACGTCTGCTAAAAGCATAAATGTAAATGTAATGTAATGTTAGTGTGCCTGGACAATATTTTGATGATTTTCTAATCTATAGCACATGAATACCATTTGATGAAGTGCAATACACTATTTTTTTTAAACTGCAATTAAGCATTTTGGAATATATTAACTCAATATTGATAAACTATTCTATTAACAATGATGCATTTAAATATTTCTAAAGATTATATGAATTTATACATTGTTGGTCCATAAATCCAGTCACAGAAATTGTTTATTTAAAATATAGGTGTTATCATTTATTTGATCTATCACTTTTATTATTATTAAAAGTATTATTAATATTATAAATGCTTAAATTATTATATTAAATATAGAAGCAATGAATAAATATCAATAATAATTCAATATCAATCAATATAAATGATAATAAATGCATTTTAACAACATCAATAACATAAAATGGCCGAAAAATGAATAAAAATGCTAATGAAATTTAATATCGTTATAAACCGCTTTAAAGCACTGGGACTGTGATTGATCTATTTCATGCAACAGCTGTGCCTAAAAATGTCACAGTCTGTGACAGGTTTTCTTACCTCTCTCACATAACTGCTGACTGCTATTTTGAGCAGAAGTAAAGACAGACATATTCAACATGCACTCACTTGCTCTGAATGCCGCCCCCTGGTGGAAGTCCAGGAATCACTGTGGAAGCCAGTACTGTCAGAACTGACAGCAGATCAGGCTCATCACCTCTTGCGCTCAGCTCCTCAAATATCTCTGTCAAAGAAGCACGGGTGACAATGATTTAATTCTTCAAGCAGGCCGCTAGAGGACCATTTACTTGAACCATTATATGACTCCATGGTTTGAAAGGATTGCAATCTTTGACGCAAGTCATGTAAATCTAAAGAGCAACATCAAAAGAAGCTAAATTTAACTCAGATGGTTTACCAGCTACTTTGCACTCCAGAAAGTCCTCCAGCTCAGCCTCCTGGTGCAGTGCTTCAGGTGACAGCTGGGGGGCGCCAGGAAAACAAACTAGAATGATGCTGATGTTATCAAGGCTCCCCTGTTAGAAATACATGGAGACGAGACAAAAGAAAAAAACGAAGGGAAAGTTAGATGTGCAAATTACCTGTCTGCTAAATGATTTAATCGCTAAACTCGGCAGTATAGTTTTTCTCTCTGATGTTTCTTTAGATAGGCAGGCACTAGCGTGATGCTATCAGCCAGTCTTGAGGCTTTTGTTCTAAGGACAACTACCTCACGTTGATGATTAAGTAGATTAGAATTGGTGACGCTAATGCAGACCTTATCCTTCATTTCTAAGGGATGTTGTTGGTTGTCTATCCCTACATGGCACAATGCTAGGCAGAATGCTGTAATCTCCTCACACCAAGGCTAAAAGTAGTTTATCCCGTAGCAGCTTAGTGGCTGAATACAGCCTCACTTTGAGATGCATGGTGGTCGAAAGTGCAGTCCTGACAGAGCAGAGATCTGGCTGACTGCAGAGAGAAAGATGTTGACATTTTCAGGTCAGCACATCCTTTTCTGCAGCCTAAAGTTCATTCTGTATTTCTCTTACGTAATGTAACAGTCTGGCTGAAGTCAGCTTTGGATGCCATAGCCAAGACAGTCCATATTTAAGATTTCAATTCTAAAATACATTTTAGAAAAAAGGAAAATTTTTTTTTTTTAAATATATTTTTGTCAATATAAATACAGTATATTTGATTTCAGAAGAAGCATGTGACAGAAGACATTCATTTTTTTAAATATAATCAAATAGAAAATAGTTATTTCAAATTGTAATAATATTTCACAATATTACTGTTTTTACTGTATTTTTCATCAAATAAATGCAGCTTTGGTGAGCATAGGAAACTTCATGGAAAATAAAAAAATCATGTTTCCAAACTTTTGATAAGTCCAAAACTTTAACATTTCTCACATTATCACAGTCTATTTTCCATAGTTTAGAAAATGGTAATAAAATATGACAAAAACTCAGAGTTAAACTGTGTCAGAACAAACTCATCTTGATAATGTCAGATAACTTTGATAGAAAGGTATGTAATGGTTCACAATCAATCAATAATTATTCAGCTGTTAAATTTTAGCACACCATTAGATAATACCACTTTAGGTCAACCAATTACCAAGCAATGCTTAATTTTGTTCAGCCTGGTGTGTAAAAAGTTTGCATTAGCAATTAAAGAAAAAACACTGAGCAAAACATGGTCAGGTCAAAGTTCCTAAATAATTTTTGGTCCCAATTTTTTCTAATCAGTTTTACTGGTAGTCCACTGTCATGAATACATTTTGGGTATAATATGTCACAGTTTACTTTATTTTGCTATCACCACTTACATAAATGAACTATAGTGTTATGCACCCACTAGTAAAAAAAAAATCTAACATTTTATCTGGTGTCTGAATAATTTTTGGTTTGATTGTATGGTCAAAAATATGAGGCAGATTCATTAACTTTTATCTTGATTGGACATTCTTAATTATTGCCCTGATGGTGGAAATGGGAATTTTCACTGCTCTAGCTCTTTTCTTAAAGCCACTTCACTAATTTGTGAAGCTCAATTATCTTTTGCAGCACAGAAATCAGAAATATATTCTTTGAAATTGTTTTACAAGTAAAAGTACTCAAAAATTACTCAAGTAAAAGATGCTCATTTAAAATTTACTCAGATAAAAAGATTAGTTACATTTTAACAATGAGAGGGAGGAAAAAATGAAAGACCAAAGATTCAAACTCAGTACCTGGAGGGCCACAGCCCTACACAGTGTAGATATTACCCTAATTAAACCTCTGATCCAGCTAAACTATCATTTAGGCTTATTTGAAAACTGATGGTTGTGTTGGAGCAGGATGGAAATAAACTCTTTATGGCTGTGGCCCTCCAAACTGAGTTTGACCACACCTGGGATATGGGCCTATAAATCTCAAACTAGGTGTTTTTATAATCAGTTATTTAGAATAATAAAACACATTTAGGCTTTACAGGGAAATAATCAGTATCAACAAAATTCATCTGCAATGCAGAGGAAACGCAGAAGCTTCATCTGAAGTGGCTAGATGTATTTACACTGAATGATGCATTTAGTGCAAAAATGCAGAAATAATGTTTTGAATAAGACATAAAATGGACCCTGAACCACAAAACCATAAGGGTCCATTTTCTTCATTTATACATCATCTGAAAGCTGATATTTTATTGATGTGTGGTTTGTTATGATCGGACAATATTTGAAAATCTGGAATCTGAGGGTGCAAAAAAATCCAAATATTGAAAAATTTTTAAAGTTGTTCAAATAGCTCTTAGTTTTGATATATTTACAGTAGGAAATGTACAAAATATATTAATGGAATATGATCTTTAAATATGCTATGATTTTTGGCATAAAAGAAAAATGTATAATTTTGACCAACATGTATTTGGCTATTGAAAAATACCCCAGCGACAAGACTTTTTGTGCTCCAGGCCAGGGTCACAAATTTAAATAGTCATAATAAAAAAATTAAAAGATACTTTAAATGAAATTAGAACCACCAGTCCTGTCATTTTCAAGTCACTGTAAGTGAGTTTGCGATTGAACAGAATTTTAAACGGTTAAAATTCAGGAACAAAACACGTTTGCTCAGATCAGAGACGCAAACTTTTGGAGGCTGTTTTGGTATTTTTTTGTTGTCGAAATAAGCAAAAACAGAATATGGTGACAAAAGCAAGTCTCTTATTAATATGTTTTTTGATGTTGTAAAAAGAAAAACAGGCATTTATTGATTTGACACTATATTAAATTATATAAATATATACATTTTCTGCTTCTATATCTTCAATGTTGTGATCATTCTAAACGCATTTTAACAGACTGAATCACGCAGTAAAGAAAGCACTGATACGCGGATTTACCAAGGGCACACTGTTTAGAGTGATTTGTTTGGTTTTGAGCAAAATACTGAATGTCAATCGCACATCTTAAAACAACAATTACTATATTATCTCAGATGATATTGCACACCCTGCACTGTCTTTTTGGCTCATTTGTGCAAAACCGTAAGCTTCATTTTTAACCACCAATGCAATGGTGCAAATTTATCACCTCTACATGTTGCGAAGGGCGATGTCGAAAAAGCTGCTATGCTCCCGAGGCAAACACAGCTAAATCTAATAGAGCATGAATCAGGGATTCACTTAATTTCCTTCGAGTTCAACTTCAGCAGAGTACGACGGGTTTGGTTTTCAGCTGGGTCTGCAATTAACGTGATGTCCGTCTGCATCTTTCTTGTGATTAGCGCCAGTTTCTTCTTCTGCCCAATTTGCTGCAGTGTTTCCAAGCGATTTTTTTTTTTAAGTAGAATGTGTTTAAAATGTAGCAAGTACAATACTTCACACAAAATATACTTAAGAAGTAAAATTACAGATAAAAAAATTACTTAAAAAAGTACAAGTCACAAAAAAGCTTCAATTACAGTCGCGAGTAAATGTAATTCGTTACTTTCCACCTCTGGTGATGGATGATTAAGTGAATTTGTTTTCTATTTATATTTCTGTGAAACAAGCATGCAGTATTTCATGTTCATAATCCCCCTGAACGGGGCTATTTTACAGTCACTAGTACTCTGGAACTCAAAGAGATTTCCTCCCATTTTCAGAAAAAGGTGTTTTTGTGTTATTTTTAAATAAAAGAGCAAAAGTATTAATAATGCAGGTTTATTTTCAGAGCCTTCTTTAATGATATTTACCAAGGGTGCCAATAATTCTGATCACAACTATATAAGCAGCTAAAATGTATGAAAATATGCTTAAATCTTTTCAAATAAATAAAGCTTAAAGTGAAAAGAGACTTGCAGGGGTTTAAGGAGAAATTGAACTTGATTGCACAAATCTTCTGTTCTTAAGTTGCTATCTAGCAGCAGTAGTGAACGGGGCTGTCAGTCACTAGTACTCTGGAACTCAAAGACATTCAGAAATGTTCCAAAACTGACCCAAAACTGCAATGAGAAAAGAGACTTGCAGGGGTTTAAGGAGAAATTGAACATTGCACAAATCTTCTGTTCTTACTAACCTTATAGAGGCAAAGGTCGATGACCTGGGAGCAGACCTCTCTCAGGTCTGTGCAGACACGCAGTCGGCTGTGTATGAAGGCACAGAGCTCTTCATTAGTGACTGTGTCCCACACACCATCGCAGGCCAGAACCAGAAACTCATCTGCTGGCGAGCGCTCCACAGCAGACACTTCCGGCTCTGGTGATACCATCTGTTCCGTGACCGGCCGCCACTCGGCTGTCTTGTAACTGAAGTCCCCCAGCGCTCGGGAGACTGCCAGCGAGCCGTTCACGCGCTGCAAAGTCACCGATCCTCCAGCATTCTCTATCCTCTCCCTCTCGCCGGGGCTGAAGGGCTTGTGGTCTTCTGTCGAGAAGGCCACCCGTCCCGCACGGCACAAGACCGCCCGAGAGTCTCCGCAGTTCACAAAGTAGATGTGGTGTGGAGTGATAGCGGTTGAAATGACAGTCGTCCCTCCGCGTTCCCAACCCTCACGGCAGGCCATGGCATGAAGGTGCTTGTCCATGAGAAAGAAGCCCTCCTTGATGCCCTCAGTAACCCTTACTACATCCTCATCTGCTCGGATCTTTCCTGAGAGGGAATAGCTTGTGTCACTAAATAACCAACAAGGCCTTTTGGTGACTTAAAACAGATCTCGTTTGCATGTTCACAAAGATGAACCTAAAGGCTTCATTAGAGAAGATTGCATGGATCAACCATTATGCGACTTCTAATTGCTTTAGGAACGTGTTGTACACCACAATTAACTTGTCAGATCACGGCTTAATTGGATAATAATGTTGTTGTGGCTTTGGATGTATAAGGTCTACAAATTAATTAATCTGATGAGATCCTCTTGGATCTATTCTAAAGAGATCAATACGACTCCCACGTGATATAATTTCTGTTTCTCATCAAAAGCCACTCAGTTATTAGGTTTGCTGTGCTCTCAAATGAAATATAGTGTGAGCTGTGTTGGGGAACAATGTTCTATTGTAACATGTAATACAATTACGTAATTTAATTACAAAATAAATGTAACCGTACTCTGTTACAGTAACTGAGAGAAAATGTGTAATTAAATTTTACTTATGAAATGATTACAAAGGGGGTTACGTCTGATTATTTACAGATTTTATTGATTTCTTTCCCAAATTGCATTGAAACCAATGTTTCAGGAGTTTAGGACACAGAATAGGACACATGCTTATTTGATAACTGTTTTATTTCTTATTTGGGTTTATGGATATGCTTTATTTTTTAAGATTTACAGTGTTTTCCAAGGCATTGTTAGATGGCAGTATTTTCTGTCATAGCTATGCAAAGATTTGATTTAAAAAACTGTATCATAGCTATTAAACTACATCTAGTTAACCTTAGAACGATCTCAAAGTAAAAAGGTGCTAAAGTCTGATTTTGTGATGGTTACACTTTAAAGTTAAAAGTTATAATCTTAATTCAAGTGATGAAGGATTTTGAGAAGTTTGACTGTAATCAGTGTTGAGTATTACTGTAAGGTTAACCCTGCCTGCTTTAAATGTTTCAAAATTATTAATATGAAAATAAAAAATATTTTTTAGAAAAGTAATCCAATGTAATCAGTTACATTATTTACAGTAATTGAAATAGTTGCACTATTAATTACATTTTAAATAGGTTAACTTGTAATCTGTAACCTTTTACATTTCCAAAGTAACCTTCCCAACACTGAGTATAAGCCAAAAAGATGCAAGAGGTCCTGCTGTTTGTAGGACAGCTTGCTGCTCACCTGTGCCCAGGATGTGGTCCAGCAGGTTTCTGGAGCAGTGATGGGCCACCGCGCTCCCTGCGTGTCCATCAAACACAGCGAAGAACCCCCAGTGGGCCAGTTCCCCTCCTAGCTGAGGGAAGCAGTTGTGGAAATCTTCCATGTGGGCCCTCCAACCCTGCATGCTGGCCAGGGCATAGGTAAGTCCCCAGGAGGCACAGCCCTCTTGCATGTGCTTATCCAGAACCGGTCGGTCCAAGTAGGGGCTAGGGATGACCCCTTCCTCCTCTCCTCCCTCTACGCCTTCAGACAGCTCCCCTGCGCCTCCCCCTCGTCCCCCTTTAAAAAAGGAGGTGACTCTTTTCTCGGTCTCCTTCACCAGCTGCCTTACAAAAGCAGGCATTTCCACGCTTCCTTTCCTGGATGTCCTCATGATGTCTTTTTTCTTCACTTGTTCAAATCCGTTCAGTGCCTCCACCCTGTGCTGTAGCTCGCTGGCTTTGATTTGGCTGAGCCTTGCTGCTCAGGGCCTTCACAGCGTTATCTCCCAAGAGGCTGATTCTGCACCTTGAAGCATCCTCGAGTGATCCGATGTAGAACGGTTGATTTTCCCTTTCTGTCTCTCTACTCATTGCTAGACATCTCACCGAGATCTAATCTATCTGTAGTCATAGTGGCTCTTTCCAGTTTGATCCACTTTTGTTGCCTTCCTCCTCTATATGTCAGTGATATTCCCTCTCTCTAAGCTTTCTCTCTGTCTGAGCCCGTTATTTTCCTGTCATCGCTCTGATTGGCTGAGCTATTTCTGTGCACCAATCATCTCGCAGTGTCCTCCCTCTTGTTGTACACACCAACATGCAATCCTTTCGCAGTGGCTCTCTCTCTTTTCACATGTTCAAGGCCTCTCTCTCTCTCTCTCTCCCTCCCTCGGTTTCTCCTCTTGAACTCCCTCTGTTAATCATCTCTGCTGAACATTTGATAATTTTGGATTACCTAACATGCACAGATTAATGTGCATAACAGATTTTCACAGCAGCCCAGTAAGAGAGAAAGGCGAGAGAGAAGACACAGAGTACACTCTGCTTAAAAATGTTATGAGGCAGATTCAGTGATTCATATAAAGAACATGGTTCGCCTTGAGCAGAATTCACAAATGGCATATTCAAATATGAATTTGGGAGACTCTAACAAAGGTTGATTCAGACAGATTAGTGTATTATGTAAATCAAAAATGCATTCATAAATATGATTACATAACAGGCTATTTTTGTCTTTTTAACTCTTTCTGTGAGTCCGTGGAATGACGCAAACAAATAACTAAATAAATGTGTTTGATGGCAGAATGATCATTACATCAGATTCTTGTAGTACTGACTCGTCTGCATGGGCCAAGCAGCCTGAAAAAAAAAATAAAAAAAATGAAAAAATAATAACAATAGTATTATTATCAAGATTACAAAAATAAAATAGTTAATTTCAATTAAAATTAAGTTTAGATTTTTAAAAACATTTACATTTTTTCTAGTCTTTTCATCAATAATTGTTGTGTCATCTATATTACTTATATAATCATAAATTATAAAATAATGATAATAAATTATGCATTATTATTCTACTTACTATTATTGTTGTTATAAACAATATAATTATTTTATTTTTTTAAATATTATATAAATTATACTGAAATTATCATTTATAGTATTATAGAACTGTACATATAATTGTACACACACACACACGCACACACACACACACACACCAACACGCACACACACACGCGCGCATATTCATATCATTATGGGGACATTCCATAGGTGTAATGGTTTTTATACTGTACAAACTGTATTTTCTCACAAGAAAATTTCTGCATTTTTAGATTTTTGACACACTTAATTCTATGATTTTTAAGCTTGTTTCTTCATGGCAACCTAAAAAAATGTCCCAACAAGGTCAAAATTTGCTGGTATTACTTATACTTGTGGACACATTTGGTCCCCATAATGTAGTGAATACCAGTACACACACACACACACACACACATACATACACCTGCAGCTGGGTGTTAAAGGCCAGCACTTTTCACAACATGTGAAAATCCTTTGAGGAACGTCTGAGTAATTTGCTTGTATCTAAGGTTAGCCATCTCCCTCGAGACGAAGACTTGACTACACACAGACACATGCTGACGTCTCAGGTTCCTTAAGCTCTGAACGGGCCATGAGGGAGGATAGCTGTGTGTGTGTGTGTGTGTGTGTGTGTGTGTATAAAGATGGGGTGTCCAAGTAGTTGAGATATTATTAGGTCAGGCCAACCCCTTCCCGCTGACAACGCTAGGATGGCCAAAAAAAGCCCAGAGGGTTCGTGGAGCGCTGGGAGGAGTGGGGGTTTGGTGTGGAAGCAGCAGAAATGGCCAGCAAAGGTGAGAGTCTTCCACTGCGCTTGGATCGAGCTCTCCTGGGCTATATTGTTTACATGTGTAATGTGCTGGTACGTGAATAGCAGGTTGGCAGAAACTGAGTGTGTTGGGGAAGGGGTCAGATTGAAGGAGATCAGATTGAAGTTGAGTGGTGTACACTAGATGTATAGTAATACTGCTGACTGGTCAGCACATCACACAGGACTTCCCAATGGGAGCTTGGCAGGCCGATGATAATCTGATGGATGGACTGCCTTCAGGATCCGACCGATGCATGACTCTAGGATTTTGTGGCAAAGAAGGAGGCATTGAAGTCTGAACGAACGAGGTGAGATCTTCGCTCAGTCTTATTTTGGCAGAGCTGGCAGACGTCTCCCCGGAGAGATTCAATCTGACCCGGCCATGTTAGGCTGCAATAAAGTGCTTTAGCAGGAGTGAAGGCCACGTGGAAGATTTCAGAGGGTTTGGATTGATCTGATAAAGGCTTGTTCAGCTTTGCACCAGTGTGCGCCACAGCACAGATTTGCACCTGCGTTTGGAGGATAATCAGAATCAACAGCTGTTGGGGTCTACTGGCTTCACAGGGGAAGGGGCATGTAAATGCACACTGCCATTAGCTGTTCCACTGTGTTTGTGTCCGTGCACTCTCTGACATGAATGCCTCTTGTCCATTTATGTCATATGTTTGTCTCAGAGATGTAACATTTGCTCTAAATTACAGCAGTTGTACAAAACCATGTGCAAATTCTTTGGATTCACCTTTTGTACAGATTAGTTGTTCATGTGCAGACTTGACATGTTTGACCTGTGGTGTATAACGTGACTAAGCTTTGTTGGACACTTATGTGGTTTCATCAAGTGTTTCTGGCAGAGTCAGCCTTGATGATCACACGTCTTATTGCTTGTAATTATAATCAATGCTAAATGAAAACCTCTGGCAGCTTTATTACTTTTATTAAAACTAAATGTCAAGTCCTTGACAACTTTAAGGCCACTTCTGTGCATTTGAGAATTTTCTTTTCTGTCCTTTTGCAGAGCTGTTTTCATATTCCACTGAGCCTTGCTCATCCTCTGAATGTGCTGTTCGAGTGTTTTCACCCTGCTTCACATTGCCTTCAAGACAAAAATAAGAACAGATGATGTTTAGACTGACAAAGTATATTTTTAATATTTTGTTTTTGGATACTCACTATGCACTCTTCGCCTCCCATTACTGGTAGATCAGTTCTACACAAACAAAGTTAGAAACTCTGTGACTGAAAGACATAATCACTAATCTTTAAAAGCATATTCAAATATACAGTTTAACAATGGGTAATGATCACACGTTGCAATCTCATTATATAAAATGTCTAAATTCATCCAGGTCAGACTATAACTGTATCACTCTCAACAAATGTTGTGTTGATACAGATGACCACTATTTGCTAAAACTTCCTAGCTAAAAAAAAATTATATTTATATATTCACATATGCATCAACTTTGCCATATATATTTTTCCCCCTTTTCAAACATCATAAATAACCAGAATACACATTAAGGAAAAAGAGAAACATACTTATTGTCTTCTTTGTTGTCACATTATTTGACAAGGGTCGACATGAAATTAAGGGACAAAGGAAAATCAATGTTATTTCAATAATTAATGTGTCATTTTCATAACATAGTGCTTAGACAATAGGATGACATTTGAAACAATATTTATATGTAAATTGACTTAATTCTACTTAAGTTTGTAGATTAACTGAAAGATTGGATGAAAATCTGCAATTTGATAGTCTGTTTTACCACAAACAAATGACCAGACACAGTGTGCAAACATCATATCTGACCACCCAAATACTCCACCACACATCCCCCCCCGCATCCCCCTTTAAGACCGACTTCAAAGCAGTACTGCATGGCCATTGCATTTCTCCCTCACTCTTTCCATCACTCTGCCTCTTTATATGTTTATTTCCCTGACATTTCACGCATTCATTTTTCTTCCTCTCTAGTGTTGGATCTGATATACTGGCGAGATGTGGGGACCACCGGGCTGGTGTTTACAGGTTTGGTTGTGGGTTTGGCTAGTTTGTTCCAGCTCAGTGCCTTCACGATCCTTTCCAACCTCGGTTTAAGCATCATGGCCTTCACTCTCCCTGTACGCTTGCTTTACAAAGCCATGATGCTTGTCCGCCTCAGTGATGGATCTCATCCTTTTCAGTGAGTATATGCTGGAAAACAAATAACACATTTTTACACAGATTTTACCCTAAAGGTGTAACTAACTCTGCTGTTTACAGTACCTCCTGAAGCAGATGGTGAAGTAGCAGAAATCTTGTCAGTGTTTGCGTCGATTAGTTTTAAAATCACTTATTCATTCAACAAGGAAACAAGTTTAAGTGTGGTGTGCTATGAAAACAGCAACACTTGTTTGTGTGATATAGTTTAGAAAGTTACAGACCTTCAACAGATGAGTACACTCATATATCATGTCGAACATGGGTTAAAATATGAATTCTTGAGATGCATAACAGATTTAAAACAAATATCCATCGGCAGGAGCTCGATGGAGGGAAAAGCAACTCAAATAAGTCTGGATTAATACGTGTAATCTTTCTCAGCTGGCCCACTTTTCTTTATTAAAAAGGTCATATTTGGATGAGGACCGTACGCTGACAGATGAGGACACAGTTCGCATAGCGGAACAAAGCATTCTGCTGATTGCTACGGCTGTCACCGAGTTGAAGAGGCTGTTCTTCATCGATAGCATCATGGACTCAGTGAAGGTCTCGCACGCGTCTTAAATATCTCACCTCAGCTACTGTTTTCATGCTTTTACTGCAATTTATGGCCTACTTTCACCACATCAGGGGATACTACTCACTTAACGTAATTAGTTCTGATATGAACTATCACCATGTGCTTTCATTTCCAAAGGCAAAGGTTATGTGAGAATAAGCACGTGTGAAAGTAAAGACATTTGTTTTTGGAAAATAAAAATGGACTTCATTATTATAAGAACATGTTCCTGATACAGCAGGGTGCTAGCAATAGATTCAAATTCCCAGAAAACACAAATATCGATAAAAATATAAAGGCTACCTTCAATGCACTGTTAATGTCTTTGGATAAAAGCATCCATTTGCAAGCTTCAACACTCATCTGTTGAATAACTGTTGGATAAAAGCATCTAAATGTAAATAAGATAAAAAAAATCGAAAGTAAAATGATTTAAAACCAGATATATTGCTTTTATCTGAATGATTGTATTTTATTTTATTTGTTTGTGTAGTTTGTTGTGTTCCTGTATTTGTTGACCTATGTGGGGGTCCAAGCCAATGGTCTCACGCTGTTGATGACCGGTAAGGATATCCTGTTGAAATATGTAAAGATTCATCACAAATCACAGCTGACACTATTTTTGACCTAATGTCAGTAACTAAACAGAGTCAGAGTGATGTGGATCATACTTTATCAAGTATTACTGCTTTGTCGTGATGATACATGATATTAATGTTCAGTAATTCATCATCTTTGAACAGGTGTGATATGTACCTTCTCTCTGCCACTGTTGTACAGACTTCAACAGGTAAGTGTGTGCCTATTTATATATATATATATATAAATTAGGGCTATATGCATTGGTCAAAAAAGTGTTTAGAAATGGCTCCTCCTCATTTTTCTAACCAGAATTACACTTATTATCAGATCTCACTACTTTATGCACATATAACCATAGGCTATTTCAGACGTAGCACTTATTTTTTTTAATTTTTTGACAGGAAAGGATCGACAAGATTGTCAAAGCAATCCAAAAACTTGTAGAAAAAGGCACCTACATGTAAGTCTTCATCATTCTGACATGAGCCATAATGAAAAAGATCCAAAGTGAGCCAGGAAAAATATTCAAGCCTATATCTTAAAGGAATAGTTCACCCAAAAATGAAAATAGCTGAAAATGTACCCATTCTCAGGCCATCCAAGGTGTAGATTAATCTGTTTCCTCATCAGAAAAGATTTGAAAAAATGTTAGCCATTACATGACTTCCTCACCAGTGGATCCTCTGCAGTGAATGGGTGCCGTCAGAATGAGAGTCCAAACAGCTGATAAAAACATTACAATAATCCACATGAATCCAGTCCATCAATTAATGTATTGTGAAGCGAAAAGCTACATGCTTGTAATAAACAAATCCAAGGTGTTTTAATTTAAACTGTCATTTTTGGTCAAAATATTGTATAATCCATAAAAACGCTTGCTCCGGTAAAAAAGTCAACCGCTGTTGGACATCAAAATCATATTTAACTAAAACTGTTTTGGACTGTTTTCACTAGTAAACGGTGTTTGAACTGTGCATATTTCTCTCCTGATTAAGAAGACATTACTTTCACTGGAGAAAGCAATATTATAAATAGTAGACTCATACTTTAGCTGGAAGCAACAGTTTTGAAGCTAAAAACATCATAATGATGGATTTGTTTATTACAATCACACAGCTATTCACTACACAAGATGCTAATTGGAAACGGACTGTCGTATAGCTTACTTGGACTCTCATTATAGTGGCACCCATTCACTGCAGAGGATGTATTGGTGACTACATTTCTCCAAATCTGTTCAAATGAAGAAACTAACTCATTTTGGATGCCAGAATCAGTAAATTTTCAGCAATTTTTGGGTGAACTATTCCTTTAAATGTTTAATTTCTCCCTGCAAAGACACACATGATAATCAAACCACAATCGTAATGACTTCAATTAACGAAAACAACCATGGTTTACTTTCTTAAATGTATCATATGTTCTCCACTTCTCTTTTCTAGAGTTGATCTTGTGATTTCACTGGCCAAACCTCCACCAGACCCAGCCCCAGCCCCAGCACCTTTCCCTGCCCCCACAGCAAAACATAAACAGAAGACTAAATGAATAGGCGGGAGAGAGAGAGAGAGAGAGAGATGGGGGTGAGGAGCAGAAATGTGGAGTACACTGAACAAACAAAGTCTTACACTGCAGCTGTAGCCCTGTGAGTTCAGCAGGGTCGGGGGTTTGGGGGTTATGAAGGAGCGTTGTGTTTTACAGTACGTTTCTTACGGTGCTAGGAGATTCTTCAATAGGTCTTCTGAAAAGAATTAAACAACAGGCTTCTTCTTGAAGCACACTTCAGTCAAGAGAAGTCCAGGTGTATGTCTAATGTATTCATTTAACTTAAACTGTCAAACAGCTGTGTAATATTTATAATTATTGGTTCATTTAGCCTGACAAGGCTTTTTTTCTACTGATTTTCATAGAAAGATTTAAACCTAGTGACAGTTGCTAGTGTGTTTTTGTCCACTAGAGGGTACAACGAGACCATACAATCAAGTTCTGGGTCAGGACAGCATGTTGCAGAAATGAAAATTACAGTTCCCAGTGGGATTGTGCTTATAATTTGTGTTTTAATATTTAATACCTAATGTTTCACGTTACAGAGCAATTCAAAACTAATTTATAAGTCGTGTTAAAACAAGTCATGTTTTGCTTCCCTGACTTTGTACGTCTTTTGTGCAACATGACCCCCAGTAAACACGTTTTCAATGTTATTTACCTTTTTTGTAGCCTATTTGACAACACAAAAAACCTCACATCATATATTTTCGGCCTTGCACAGAAATGCTTCTTTTGTGGGAAATAAGCAGCTGCTAAGGATGCAAACTCCTTCGAGAAGAGTCATAGGAACGGCAATTTCAAAACATTCCGTGACATACTGTTTGCAGATGACATTCTAATGCAGAGCAGAAACTGTAGATCAAGAAACAAATATAGGATGCCTTTTGATGTGCAAATACTTCCATGCCAGAATGGTGATAAACAAAGTCTGGCAATTGTCTTCACAGGCTTTTAAGAGAGTATCTGTACCATCCATAAAATGACATTGCTTCAAAATTTATGGAGGAAACTGTTTAGAAAGCACGGAAAATCTCGCACACTACGGGAAGACAGTTTCATGCGCACTGCAGGAACACTCAGGGATGCAAGGAAAAATAGCAATACTCCACTGACAAGAACAGTGGCACTCAGAGGAACATTTTGTATTCATCATTGCTGTTTTAAATAACCTACCTCATGCTTAAGCTATAAACTGCCCCTGTGTGTCACTGTTTGTTATATGGCAGTAATGAGAAATCTCGAAATGAATAAAATAAAAGAGGAAAAATTACATTTTAGAAGGTTCACTTTATTAAGCTATTCAAATGGATTAAATGCCCTGTCTCATTGGGTCACGGCTGAATTGTCTATCTATTATATATAACAGTTTTTTTAAGCATAAGACAGTAAATAATTGGCTCTTATTTTTCAATAATATCCGGAAATTAATTAATAACCCAAAGACTCCATTAACTCCAAAACACCCTTTTAATTGGAAAAAGATGTAAAATAATGACCTGACCATAATAAAAAAAAATCATCTGCAGCCAGATCACCTTATTGGCATATTAAAATAAACAGATGTTCATTGTGCAATGTATAAAAGCACATATATATGATCAACAGACCCCTCGAAACTGTCTGACATCATCAAGCCGTCCTTCTTGTTGAGCCATATGTCAGTGTTGTGCTTGTTTTTTTTTTTACTCTTCTTCTACTGATCCTGAATGCATAAATACACTTTTGGCTTAGTAAAGAGATATATAATATATGGAACAATTGGGAAAACACTAAACTAAATTTGTTTGTAATTTATTATAATTTTTTGACAAGCAATGTTCCCACACAATGTTGTACATGATGTGAGTTAAGATTTAAAATTGCCCCCAAAATGTTAATTTTCACTCTTAACAAACAGGATCCATTTTTTCAAACCCCCTGATCATAAAGCAAAGAAATAAGAAGGATATAAGCTGTAATTTTGTCCATGATGACATCATCACAGATGGTTCTGCCAACACATTTTGGGATTGTGGTTGTATGAAAGCGGTGGAGGGAAATAATATCTCGAGTGCGTCAGCATGAATGAGCTCTACTTCTCACACTTGACCAGAAACATCTGCAATGAAATGAAATAAATAACTAAACAGATAATAACTCAAAATGCCTTAAAGTGACATGAAATGAAGAATCGATTCATCATGCAATTCATCAGCAGCCATCAGACACAAACAACACAATATTTCAGCTGAATCAGACACGGATACACACCTTGAGCCCATTAAAGAACACTAATCCGTGTTTTCTCAATTGATAGAACATGATCTCAAAGCAGGATTTGCCCAGCTGCATTATGGGAAAGAAGTGGAAGTAGTGCACTACATTTGAGTGCTGGTCATTCTCACTATTCATACACGAGGCTGTCTGGCAAAGATGCTGTAATTGAGTTTTAGAGAAAGTGCTTTCACAGCAAGAACTGCGTCATGGAGAGATCATTGCAAGGTGAGTCACAGAAATGTCTCTTTTTATAGGTCAGAAAAGTCAGAATTGGACACATTTCTACAACAATGGCTGGAATGACATGAATGCCATACTTTACTAATTCACTTCATAAGAAGAACAATCATTTATTGCTTGTTTAATATTATTGATTGTATAAATGGATCCTCGCTTCGCTAAAAAAGCCTGTTCATTAATCATACACTCCAATGTTTTTTTCTCTCTATATTGATGTGCGCTCTTTGCTGAGAGCTCTTGTACATTTACAGCATGCACCCATCGAACTTAGACGGGGATGTGTAACACAAATAGAGGTTTTCATACTCTGCAAACTACTGACCTCCTTGACTTGTAATTTTATAGCGAACCATTTCAATTAGGAGTTCAACTCTTTCTCGCAGTCCTTTTGGCTTTGTGAAAGCCGCTTGAATGATCTCATTCACTGAGCCGAAATACCACAATGGCTCCCGATAATCACTGGGACAGACGGAGAGAGAATCTCTTTGTTCCTGAGAGAAGGACATTATTCAAGGAGTGAGTCTAGATGGCTATGGTTGGGTGTCCGGACCGGAGGAATGGTCGGGAGAAGGGGAGGCACTGTAAACCTGGAATGTCTCGAACTATTCCAGCTGTCCCTGCGGATACATCATCCGGAATGCAACAGGCCGAATAGTGTTGAGATTATGTTGCTATCAGCAGGGATACAGTAGGTTCACTAATGTCTCAATCATACTGAGGCTGTATGAAGCAGCTGTCGCATTTCTGCTCTATGCCATTCTTTTCATTCACAGTGTCAGAAACATTTTTTTTTGTGAGTTTATTGAACTATCTTTTCTTCAAGATGTCCATTAGGTGGTTTGACATAATTGCACAGAAGGTCAAATCACAGATTGCTGAGGAAGCTGTGAAAATAGTCAGAGAAAAACAACTGGAGAGGCTTGTGCAGTGGCAATCTTCAGGGAATGGATGGACAAATGGAGAAATAGCAGGACAATTGAGCGAGAGGGGAGAGAGAGAGAGAGAGAGAGGGGGGGGGGGTGACGTATTCAGATATTGAGCAGAATCAATTGTTTACATGACCATCCCCCACCGTAGGGCACCTTGATCCATCCGGTGTTAACAAAACACTTGCATACACATACTCTCTTTTATAACACCAGATGTATCCTCCACAATTTCGGTGCCTGAGCCTGAGTTGCCTCAACATTCACTAACAAAGAAAAATGTATGCTATTTTTGGGCTCCTGTAAAAAAAAAAGAAAAAAAAAAGAAAGCCTCTCTCTTCTAACGGCCAGAACGGAACTGAGAAAAAACTCATAAATAATGATTAGAAAGGAAGAGAAGTTGGGTGAAACAGTCTCACAGTTTCAATCCAATAAGGGCAGTGCCTGACATAGCCTGGTTTAACAGCAGAGAAATCACAAGGGTGTCTGGATAAGAAAGACATAGCGCAATGTTATATTGTAAAGAACAACATTTTGTATTGATTCGTATACAGCAGAGTCACTGCAGTGATTTTGCTTCAGGTTTTTCCACAGATATTACATGGTGTTTTTCTATTCGTATAATACTATTTTCTAGTTTGATGCTGTCATTCAAGTGATCCTGATTGTATTTGCACCACATGAATATCTACTTATTTGGTCTGTTTAAAAAAATAAGTAAAATGTTTCAACCTTGCAGCTAGATGTCAATGTGTTAAACTGTATATCACCACAGTATGTTACAAATCGATATCTTTAATTACACATGGTCAAGAGGACCTTAGTAAATAGTGAGAGATTTAGTTTTGAACTCAGTGAGGGATCTGAACGATTCACTGGGTGAGACACTTGATGTCTTGGCCACTTGACTACACATGTATGCCACAGGAGGCAAGTTTCAAGACTGTCCTAGGTCTGAAAATGCAAAAGGTCGATGTCCTTAATGCACACTAAATTCACACTATGGCTGCATCTGAAATCGCATACTTCCCTACTCTATAGTGGGTGAAAGCCAGTATCTGAAAAGAGTAGTATGTCCAAATACAACGTATTCAGAAAACTGTACACGAAAAGCTTCCATATGACCCACTACTTCTGGTGAGATTCTGAAGTGTGCATCTTCACTTCACTTTAATATGCCAAGAGGCCACGGGAGATGATTTGTGAATGACAGTGAAACCTAATTAGGACTAATTAAAAACACCAGAATAAAATAGTGTCATCTGTTATATAGAGACTACTGAATAGACATTTATAAAAAAAAATTTTAAAAGTGCAATAAAGATCTCTAATAACTTTTTAGCACACTATGATTTAGTGTGTCATATCAGTATCAGGTAATCAAAGGTTCTACCCACACTTGCGGTCTTTACACCTACTTGAACACTAGAGCCAAATAGGCTACAGGGAATATGTCATAGACAAGTGGTCAAGAGCAAAGACTGAGTGAGAATACGTCTGTTTGGTGAATCATTTACATTGACTCAAGAACCGGTTCATAAGAGTCATTTCCTCACTATCTGACTCGCAGCCCAGTAGCTGAGATTGAGAACCACTTTTTACTTTAATAATAACACACTCACAGCCATAAGCAAAATTATTGTGTCTCTCCATTATTGCATTTTTATTGCCAAAAGACAACAGGCACTTACTGGTGACAAGCTTTATAAACAGCTGTTTTTCATCTAGACGTGAGATAAATGGATGATTTTAAGTTCTGCTGCAGCTGTCTGGCTCCTCTTTAATCTCTTTAGGAAGTTATGATGAACCTCAGTGTCCCATATGCTGACACAAATCAATGAGTGAATGAATGGCTCCGCATATCTTTTCATCTATCTTCATCTGATATCTTATTAGACAACAAAAATATGAGTCAGCAAGAGGAATGTTAGTTCACTGTGCACTGAAATGGTCCCAATGTAGATGTGATTGATGAAGTCTTTATCATACTGAATCAATGAAGTATAATGTACAATGAAATATAAAGAATAATGAAAGCCATCCATTAAGGGTGGGGAGTCGTGGCCTAATGGTTAGAGAGTCGGACTCGTAATCCAAAGGTCGTGAGTTCGAGTCTCTGGCCAGCAGGAATTGTAGGTGGGGGGAGTGAATGTACAGCGCTCTCTTCACCCTCAATACCACGACTGAGGTGCCCTTGAGCAAGGCACCGAACCCTCAACTGCTCCCCGGGCACCGCAGCATAAATAGCTGCCCACTGCTCCGGGTGTGTGTGTGTGTGTGTTCACTGCTGTGTGTGTGCACTTTGGATGGGTTAATTGCAGAGCACAAATTCCGAGTATGGGTTACCATACTTGGTCACTTTCACTTCACTTCATTATCATTGCATGGTAGTTGCTCGGCTCTCTGGAGTCTTTGCTTCATGGGCTGTCATTCCGGTGTTGTGCAAGATCATGCTAATGTCTGTTTTGCTCCGTGAAATTAGACCCTAGCAAAACCACAGCAGAATGAATCGCTGTGCATCTCTGAGCGTGTGTTTCTGAATGAATAATTGTTTTTGAACGACTCTGTTGTTTGTATAAGTGAATGATTCAGCACACGTCGCCATCTACTGGTTAATGCTGCTATAACATGGGCGTGTCATTTGCCGGTGTCATTATTTCTAGTTATTTTACCGGTACAAAAACTGGTTGTTGTGCCTTTTTTATATTGCGAATGCGAACTGATATTTGTTATGTTATATCATTTGAATGTAGGCCCTATCATCATAATCATAAACACAATGGTTTGTCATCAAAATTGCATTATCATTTACAAACAGTTTACTGTCCTATAGAAGACTGCTCTCGCCGAAAAATAAGGTAATTGCAAATTTTAAAAGGTAGGCTAATTGTGATTTTTTTTCATCTTTTTATTTCGTTTTTAATGCTTTTTTCTTGCAGTTTTGCATTTATATCTCACATTTCTGACATTGTTTCTCACAATTAAGACCTGCTATATCAATTTAGAATTATGAGACTAGCAATTCTGAAAAGAAAAGTCAGAAAATCAGAAACTCAAAATTGCAAGAAAAACCAAACCAGCACATCCTTGAACCCTTTCTGAATTATGCTTTTTCTTCTGAGTATATGAAGACTACCACAGAGTTTTAACACCAGTTTTGAGATACGTTTGATTTTCCTTTGTCTGACAGTTTGTGTCAAGAACATTGTATCCCAGTCCTAACCTGAGTTCAGAGTTACCTCAGCTATTCCTGTTCCTTACGTCAGCTCTGTCTCTTAAAGACAACGGGGTGACTTTCAGCTCTGAAGGAGAGAAGAGAAGAAGAGGAGGAGGCCCATAGCACCTCCTGCTTCATCGTCATAAATCTGTAATGTTGGACTATGCTAACCATCCCCCACTGCCCCCCTCTCCTCTTCTCCCTTGTCTTCTGTGGGGTTGTAAATCTGTGCTAGACGGTCACTCTGGGGCCAGCTGACTTAATAGTTTAATGGCCGTACATACAGCGTGGCAGGTGTCCAATATGGCTGCCGTTGACTGCATCTCCATTACGTGTCAGTGTTGAAGGTGGATTCAGAATGCAAGAGAAGGAGAGATGCAGACAGGGTTTGGGACATTACAGATCGTTCCAGTTCTAATAAAGTTAACCAGTCTCCTGATAACAGTTGCAGGACAGAATTTCTGGATGTACTTTGCTGTGTTAAGAGACAATTTATGGCCCTATTTTATACTTCAGCATTGCACCAGAGATAGCCCGTGTTAATCTAAAGTGACAAATGACTTTTCAACTAAGAAATGTTCCTGCATCCCCTGCTGGTTTTTGGAATTTGCAGAGATATTCTGGATCAGTAGGATAATGTAAAGCAGACTCTCTATATACAGTAAACTTAAAGTGGTCTGTATAGTTTAAAGCATTAGTTCACTCAAAAATTACAATTAATTGAAATGAAAGACTAATGCTTTAAAGATTAAAAAAGGACAGAAAAACACCTTAAAACAGTGGTTCTCAAAAAGGGAGTCACAGTATGACAAAGTTATTCAAATTAATATATTATTAATACAATTATATTATTATTGATCTATTCAAATAACATAATTATAAATATAAATAACTTAATTAAAATGCTAAAAAATAAATTAAATCTTTTTTTCTTTATAACTATATTTTTTTCTGTTCATTGAAAAAAAAAAGACAAATTAACAGTTCGTCAAAATGATAGCAGAAATACTGGAGGAGATATCTTACCTGGGCTAAGCTAACCTTTGAGTGAAAAAGGTCGAGAACCACTGTATTAAAATGATTATAAATGTGGTTTATATGGCTTAATACCAAGTCAGCTGCCAGTTAGCTTAGTGTGAGAAACCGACAGAAAATGTGATCAACAATTAATCAAGAAAGAATTCTGACCAATTTTGTGAACCTATTACTCGTAATGATCCAACACAAAAGAAAGAAAGATCTGTTCACAAATTGGACGTTGCTGTAATAAACAATGGACTGGCATGATGACAGTGAATAAGTGATCTCATAATTTAAATTTGTGTGTGAACGGTTGTTTAAGATATTACTTTACATTGTAGTTAACCAAAAACATTTCATGCTTGCTGGAAAGTAGAGAGGAGCTCAATATCTACATATTATAAAGCCCCCAAAGGTTTTGTTCTCCGAAGATACTATTGGAAAAATATTTATGCAACATTCCACATTGTGTCTAGAGTCTCGCAAATCCGAGACCTTTGCTGGAACGAAAGAACGTTCGCTCATCCAGAACAAATACTAAATCTCTCATGGAAATTATAGACCTCAGCACCTCAAATCCCTCAGATGGCTTCTTAATGTGGTCAAATATCAGATCCACCGCAGGTCAGACACACAAACAAGAGATCGGGAGACAAAACTTGAAAGGATATACAAGATCAGTCAAGAAATGGTAGAAGAGTGCATATATCAAAGCATGGCTGTCTCTGGTTTGTATTAAGTGATGAGAAGGCTGTTATATTATTACATGCTCGGTAATAGATTTGGACTCAGACACGCACCTTTATTAGTCTAAACGGATTAATCCTGGATGAGTCCAACTTTATGCTTTACTGTGGGACTGACACATTTTTATATTGCGATGGTGGATGCATTCCAGAAAGGTGACTAACCGATGCAATAAACAATGCTCTCATTGAGTGTTTGGGGGTCCACTGGCTGACATTTCGCTGAATGAAGGGGCCAGAATAGTATAGATTGTTCCCTGGTGGCCACCACCTCATTAAAAGCCTGCTGTTTAATGGTCTTTCCCAGCAGATAACCGGTTTGTTTACCTACAACACAAGTCATAAGTTGACACGCAGACAGAAGTCTGTGCCGAAAGGCTCTTACTAGCACTCCCGCCGCCCCATTCGCGGTCTCTCGCGCCTTCCCAGAGAGCATTTTGCGGTCTGAGATTTTCCATCATCGACTGGGGAAAGTAGTCCAGCAGTCTTGATGACTATAGAGCAGCGTTTTAAGCATTCATCAGGTTTTACAACCTATATTTGACTCTCAAACCTCTGACTAATAAGATTGTTTGTGGATTTGAGAAGTAGCAGTGCTGTCTAGTCTAGGTTTATAAACTCTGGTTATTTATTTTAGGTGTGTTTGCTGCAAACCAAGATGGACAATGACGTCATTTGATAATGTGCTACACAATAAAACAAGTCTCGTATGTACTGGTTACATCACTTTATTTGATTATCGGTATGATGTAATGCAAAGATTGCTTTGGTTATGAGATTCAAAGTTCACGCTTCACTACATCGAATGGAAAAAAGTGAGCAAAAATGATCTAATTGAGCTTAAACATTGAAAAAAGCCTCTATTCACAGTTTATCGTGAAGTACACTGATTATGAGCTGAGATATTTACATTGTACATAAAACAGTATCTACACACATACTGTAGGCAATGACAAAGTACATAAGCATGTGCCTTATGATTCAAATTCACATCTATATTCTTAAAAATAAAGGTTCCAAAAGAGGGTGTGATGCCATAGAATAATTATTTTGGGTTCCCCAAACAACCTTTCAGTAAACAGTTCATAAAATAATTTTTTTTTTATTGGAGTGAAGAACATTTTTCATGCTATAAAGCACTTTTCTTCCAATGCAAAGGTTCCATGGATGTTAAAGGTTCTTCATGGATCCAGATGCCAACAAAGAACCTTTATTTTTAAGTGTTATGTACATCACAGTGTAAACAAAAAAACTTATGGCAAATGACCTCTAGCAACAAATCAAATCTCAATTTGTCAAACCTAAAATGACAACTGGTCTACAATGAAAAACTTAACATTTGAGGAAAAAGTCTTTGTGTAATGCAACATATGATTTTATCAATTAAAACAAGATCCCTACAGAAAAATGGCCTTTTGTACAGTCTTGGACATTTTAGCTGTAGTCACCCTCAGTTTGATCACTACATTTGAAATGAGTGAACAAAGACACTAATATAGGCAGCCTAGGTCATTTATTTTATATTGGACTACACTTTACATGTTAAACAAGCCAGACCAATTACACATATATGCTGCCATGGTTTCATTGTACATTATATAGACCAGTAATTATATACACCAGTAATAGTTCAGTGTCCGTAGAGCGGTGATTTAGTTTTTTCTCCCAGTATTCTCGTAAACAGTTCTTACTTTGGGGCTGGCAGTGCGCTGCGGTTGACACGAGGGCGCTGTCACACATAGTGTTCTCTATGGTTGATGTAAACTTGGTCTGGCCCATTCTGATGACATATCCACTCCTTATAGGACAGTGAATGGTGAGTGGGGCTCTGGAGGTCTCTGCGAGCCACTCTGCCCGGTGCTCGTTCAGTCAACTCATAGCGCCTCTCCATCCGACGAGCCTATAAAGTGACACAACAGATATACAATATATTAGTATGCATGTACGTACTCATAGAAAAAGCCAAAATATTTTTAGCAGCTCCCCTGGTGCTAATGCTGTTAGACAATGAAATGTGCTGTTTAATGTGATTAGACAGAAATATATTTTTTTATTAAATCAGGGCTGTCGATTGAAACTTTTTACATGAATAAATTACATGATATGAATATTTGCTTTAAAAACCCATAATAATCATTCACTGGCCTTTCAATAAAGCAAAAATAATAAATAATAATACAAAATAAAATAATGGCTAATAATACTAATACAAATAAAACAAATTAAAATAATACATATATAATAAAAAAATATATATAAAAACATTGAATTGCTTCAATTGCAAGGAAATTCAATATTATTGAATTTACATAGAGGTCAGGGACATGATTATTAGTTGATCTATATTTCTTTATTATGTTAATAATACACCAAATAAACATTGGCAAAATTGACAGTTCTAAATTTTCTCTGCTGAAACACTGAAAACACTTAAACCAGGCTAAAACGGTCTTCTAGTAAATCTAGTCCCCTTAAAATGATTAAAACCAGTGTTTTTGGAAGACCAACAGACCAGTTTTGCTTGTTTTAAGAAGGTTTTGGCCACTTTTCACAACACCAGCTTGGTTTGGACCAGCTTGACCAACGTTTTTTGTCTGGTTGGGAGACCATCCAGACCAGTTTAAACCAGCAAACCACCTGAGGCTGGTGAATTTTTCAGCAGGGTAATGTGTTGGATGGGTGCACAAGCCAGAAAAGGGAAAACATATTCTGGAAAAATCCAGCTAAAAGAGAGCATATAATCACTCCTTAAATAATAAGGAACATGCCAGTGGTCATCTTTCAAATGCAGCTCCATTATAAAGTACCACAGAAGGAAAATAAATCAGACTGTAGAGCCGGGACCCCCACAGAGTAAACAGAGCAGTGTGAGGTTTACCTGAGAGAACGAGGCCACCTGAGGGGACAGAGAGGCCAGTGGGATGGCAGGAGGTCTCTCTGTATATGGAGGAGGAGGCTTGTGAGTTGGAGGGAGGTCAATCCTGTAGAGCGACGAAAACCAACAACAATCAGTAGATGCATATCACTGACCGCACACGCTGCATGACTTACAGTAACCCTCAGATATCTGGACACATTTAGGCCACACAACTGTATGAATGTCATTGCATTACATAAAATATCAAACCAAGTGGGATTTATTTTGTAGAAATGTACTGTTTAGACGCTATTTTCAGGCTAAATATTTCACAAAAATCACAAAAGATCATAATACTCTTTGGAGTGACTGTTTTGTCTTGATGTCAGAAGATGGAGGAAATGCTGGTCAAGACTAGACTAAAGTATGAAATGTGTTTAGTCTGAGGAACAATAACAACCACACCTTCTTTTAGTTCTGGGAACAGAATGGAACTTTTTGTCCATTTCACATTAAGACAGCCAATTTCTCAAGGCCAACACAAAATGAACACATTTTTATAGTTTTAAACGAATCTGAGAGTCTGTGTCCCAGCTCCCACAATTTCTATGCAAGGTGTCACTTTTGACTCAAAATGGCCTCCATGTCTCCAAGCTCCAACAGTCACACTGAAACATACTTTCTCATGCTCTCTGGACCTCTAAAGCAAACACCAGCAGGCCACAATGGACCCCATCTAGAGTAACTCTGTGTGGGTACACATGTGGGTGGAGGTGTATATTAGTGATATACATAAATACAACTGGAGCCCATTTTAAAACTACAAACAACACAGAGAGAAGTGGAAACTAATGAATTTGTCTTTTGGTTTAACTTGTGAATCACCGCAGTGGCTCTCAAAGAACACATGCAATAAAAAAAACACACACATAACCCCCCCCCCCCCCCAAAAAAAAACACATTGTTTACATTTCCTTTGAACAGTTCCTCATGTGTTGATGTCCTAAACTTCTATAGGATATTTGCATATACATGCTCTACAAATATATGCTGCTCTCCAATGCATCAAAAACTAAATGAAATGTATAAATAAAAGCTTATAAATGTATTTACTACCTGATATTGACTACAACTAATCCATGATCATACAGATGAATTAAATATATGCCCTGTGCACAGTTTTTATGGGATAATCTCATGCTTGACCTGTTTTTGAACCTACTTCTTTCCACAACCCCTCCCAAGCCTGCATGTAAAGTACCAACCTGAAACACTAGCAAATTATCAAATGTACTACATTACCTTCTATTGTGTTCCTGTGGCTCAGTGGTAGAGCATTGCATTAGCAGTGCAAAATATTGTGGGTTCAATTCCCAGGGAACACACATACTGATAATAAATGTACATACTGATAAAAAAAATGTATAGCCTGAATGCACTGTAAGTCGCTTTGGATAAAAGCTTCTGATAAATGCATAAATGTAAATTACCGCTGCTGAGAACAAATGCAAATATTGCATTTCATCACTTTATGCCACCATGTACAAAAATATAAAAGCATACATACTAATACCAAAAGAGATTCTACATACATTGCATTTTTACATATTTACTTGTATTTTTATACTAAGGTTCACACTAGGATTTGTAGTCAGTAAGGACACATAAACTAATCAAAAAGGACAGTAAAAACTTATACATTGTTATAAAAAATACTATTTTAAATAAATGCTGTTCTTTTGAACTTCCCATTCATTAAAGAGTCCTGAAAAAAGTATCAGTCTCCACAGAAATATGAATATGCAGCAATTATTTTTAACAATGATTATAATAATAATAAATGAATTGCATTTTTTGCTGAACATTCAGTTTTGCCATCACAAAAAAATTACATTTTAAAATATAGGCTACTCAAATAAAAAACTATTATTTTTAATTGTAATGCTATTTCACAGTATTTACTAAAAACTATTTACATTTTTTACACTGTTAAATTAATTGTAGCCTCAATGAGCATAAGAAACGTAAAAAAAGTACAATCGAATAAATTTTACATTTCTTGCTACCTAGTCATAAAGTAGCCTATACGCTTTATTATTTAAACACCTAAAAATAAAACATTTGCAATTCAAATTATCTTTATAGCTCTTTTCAAAATCAATATATCACATATTTTCTCATGTAACAGTGGAATTCTGTAAATGTTTTAAACATTGAGACACTTTTTCCACTGATCCCCCCCCCCCATTAAATCTCATACAGTACTCATTTGCTGCCTTGAGTACCAGTTTGAATTTCCTTGTATGTTCCACTGACCTGGCTGAGATGGTTACCTGGTTCGTCCTTTTTCCTCATCCATCATCTCCCTGTCCCATCTTTCTCAATTTACTTTCTGATTGATATCACCCTTCAATTTCTGCTTTAGGATTGATGGGTTTTGACATGAAGCAATTTGAGAGGAGTGGTCCCTAAGAGCCTGGGCTATGATGAATTAATGGCTATTGAGCTTCTACCATGTAATCCCAGGCGTTGGGAGGTCCTAAAGGGTCGCCCTGCCCTGACCTTGAATTCCCAGAATGCCTAATATATGGAAAGATACCTTTCCTCACTCCCTGGATTTAGATACTGCAGCATGAACCCAAAAGGTCATCCACAGAAGGTCATAAAGATAGTCTAGAGAGCCATTAGTGAACAAATAAGGAATCTTAAACCTTCAATGCTAGTTTCAAAAGCACTGCATTGACAACCAGTGAGAACAAGCTCTTAAAATACAAAGTTCGTTCACACCTCTTGGTTAAAAACCCTTGAGGGAAAACACGTGAACCGTGACCTCTCTTCATATATTTCCCAATGTGCATCCATAAGCTCCCCATTCCTCAAGGGATCAACTTTGCCTTTGTTTTTCCACTTCCTGTGAACATTAATCTCCAACCATTAGTAGTACATTGTTTTGTATAATTGATTTTCAATGGACTATCAGTCTGTCTAATGTGTCCCCTGCCCTCCCTACATGAAGTCTAAACCAGACGGAGATGGAAAAGTGTACACCAGTGTTTTATGACTCATTAATTCTATATGGACTCACATTAGCATTTCCCATGAAAAGTGATGGCCGAAATAGAGGATTAAAAGCAGTCGATGTGATCCACGGACTAGAGAGAGGATATGGTGAGTGTATGAGGAGGAAGAGACGCAGACAGTCCTGGATACTCTCACTGGATCCGCCTGGATGTCCAAAGAGACCAAACAAGGGCCAAAATTTTAGACTTGCATCAAAGAGGGAATGATATTGTATAGTTCTCAAGTGTTTTTCTCTCTTTTCATCTCTCTCACATACTGAATACACAGTTGAAGGTCAGATTCATTTGTTTTCCTTCTCAGACAGCATGGAACATTTTCCAATTGTCTTGATTTTAAGCCAAGACCTTGACCTATAAACTACTTTGATACTTTAAATGCTGCCACATCATCAAGTGAAGGATTAATTCAAGGTCACTTTAGATGAATGGGAGCTATCAAAACAAAATCAAAACACAAAATCATCATGACTCGGAAAATAAATGTAGAAAGCTCATATAAATCCGATCAAAGTGGCAAAACCTTTAAAAAATGTCTTCTTGAGGCATTTGAAGGAAGAGCATATTCTCATCCTTTACTATACTGGGTACAATCAGATCTAAATGTCAAGAGTTATGTGGACTTTTTTTGCTTTCATTCCTGCAAAAACGTCATGTGTCAGCGTCCCAATGCTGCTTATCTCTCGCAGAGTCCCTGCTGTCTCCAGCGCAGAGGCAGCATCATCCATCAGACCAAACCCAGCTGTCCCACCACACTGATCTGCATGCAGCCTGCAGCCAAAGCAAAGCCGAGCCAAGACACACGGAGGCTGAACAGGGATCAGCCCAAACAGATAAGAGCCTCTCTTTCACCTCTTCTGAGTGTGACGCTTCTGACAGCACTGCTGAGAAGTTTCAGAGAGGGCTCACTTTAAGATAGATGATGTTGATAAAGATAGCACAGCAGAAAACAAGTAATAAATAAAACATAGCAGTCAACAATTCTGCACATTTGAAAACCTTAGGGGTCGTTCACACAGGATGAGTACTTTTGTAATTGCTTTTATTTGAATAGACAATAAATTACGTACAAGCCATGAACCTAAATTTCTACTTGCTATTCAGATGTGGATATTCTTATATTTTAGTAATATTAGTAATACTGTATTTTTGTACAAAAAATACTGTATTAGAAAATGGTACACTGACGTTTACAATCTGTAAAGTTTATTATACTCCCAAAAACTGTAAAATAGTGATATCATGAAATGTTATTCTAATTTACAATAACTGCATTCTATTTTAATATATTTTAAAATATGATTTATTCCTGTAGGTGCAAAGCTCCGGTCACATGATCCTTCAGAAATCATTGAAATATGTTGATTTTCCTTTTTTTATGAGATTATTACATATATGCAGAGTAAAAGTATTCTTATATGCTGTCTAAAAGTATTAATTTCCTTTGAACAGAGATGTACATTTGATAAAAGTTCATTTTGTGCAGTTTTAAGAGCATGCTGCTAAAAGCCATGAACTCCAGAATGCATCCTGTGTGAACATCCCCTTAGCTGTCATGTTTGGATAACAAGCTCAGCTCATATTACAATAGAGACTACAATAGAGGGTTGGAGAAAAAGAGAACATTCTGAGACAATTTTTAAGGTCCACAAATCATATGGAGTCCAGACATTTGAGCATTGAGAATTGTCTGCCTGCTGTATTTCCCATGTTCCCCAATACAATTTTCTCAGTGAACAGCTGTATCACGCGAGACTCCACTGTGACCTCATCCTCATGAGAACTGCATCCATTACTAAGGCTAGAAAACACTATTTTTTGCTATGTTTGCTTAACTATTTATATTCCTGTATTCACACTAGTTCTTTCTTTTAAGCGAGAAGAACGTCCCATATTCAGTGTTATTTTTGCTGACACAAACTAACAACCTGTGGTAAACTAACAATGGTGGGTCCTTGACAGAATAAAAACATCTACAACAAATCTATGCGGTCTTATGTGGGCACAATACATTTGTAAACCTAGGTTAACATTGTAATTTGCATATTTATATGGTCAATAACAACTGGACGAATATATCTCAGTTTGTATTATTTGACTCCTTGCCCATCTGAGACAATCTTGACAAGAAAGTTGTTTTAAGCCACTTCGAGCATACAAGTAAGGAATAATTGACAACAGGCCGTTGAATTACGCGGAGTGGCCGTTACACCTCGGGTGTGCATTATTTTTCTAATAATTCAACGGCTCGGAGTCAATTATTACGCTTATACTTCGGTTGCCACACCTCAAGACATCAATCAGATGATATATTTCAAAGCATTCATTCGGTTTTTCTACTTCAATCGCTATTGTGAGTAGGATTATTTCTTCCGCATCTCATCCAACGCCTCACTTGCTAATTCCAAAACGTCATTTTAAACCATAACGGAGGCTTGAGCCGTAGATAGCAGACTAATGCAGTTAATAACTAAGTTATGAGAGAGAGAGAGAAGAGAGAGATTAATGTTAACTTACCTCTGTGAGTCAGTGATCGGCAGAGTGAAAGTTCATTTTCTTCACGAACAGAGCCGTTGTTGTTACCTCGCTTGTGAGAAGTCATGTAGTTTTTAAGTTCTTAAACTATGTTACTGATAAAATCGTCAGAGTAGTGCTAATTACATTAGCGCTTATGTTAAGGTGTGTGCAAACTATATGTGTGTCTGTGAGGGAGAGACCGAGACCAGGAGAAAGAGAGTAATGTTAGTCTAACGTTATGTGCTTTCCGTACATAATAAAACGTAATGTTGTGGCAAAAACATGGACAAGATCTGTCCATTTTATCCTTTTGTTTACTGTATTTATTTGTTTGTTTGGCCAGTGTTGTTGTGGGTTTTGGTTATTTTTCTGTTGTAAGACCTTTGAAATAACAGAAATCATTTGGCGAAGTGATATGGTCATGTAATGCGGTCAAGAGAGCTGCCTGGAACTACATTCGCTGTGCGTTTTCCTGAAAATAATTGCACGCCTCAGAACGTTCGTCAGCCAATCAGATTCAAACATTCAACGGCCAAAGTACAAAAGCAAAATAACCGTTGGTTTCCTCCAGTTTGCCATCACCGCTTGATCGTTTGACCATTTGTTTGACCGTTGTTGGACATTCAACAGTAATTTTTCAACCTAACACTAAAACTAGGGCTGCACAATTAATCGAATTTCTAATCGCAATTACAATTACGGATGCCGCAATTACGTAATCGTTCAAAGCAGCAATTAATCGTTCAAAATCCACTTGTGTTATTCTGTGTGCTTAAGATGTGTTCTTTTCTTTCTACATGTTATCTTAAGGGTTTTTGCATTGTTTTAATTTTAGTATAGCATTATAATATCATGTTTACTTTTTTATTTAAAGAAGAAACCAATCCAATGTATTGTTCACATTTGAGGTTTATAGGCTACTATAGAAAGTTTTTCAGTTAGTGTTTTCAGCTGGTTTTTCATCTAAAAATATGGCATGCGGTTGCTTCAAACAATGGTATAAACATCATTCAATGTAAATTGTGATAATCGTAATTAATAATCGCAATTGCAATTTCAAGGGAATAATCGACAATTTACATTTAGTCATTTTGCAGACGCTTTTATCCAAAGCGACTTACAATTATTTTGCCATAATCGTGCAGCCCTTAAACAGCGTGCGAAAGTTTACTTGAAGTTGTTGCAAAATCTGCATGGGTAAACTTGTGCCCTCACGCAAAAATACCAATTACATGGAATCCTGTTAAAATTACTGAATTTTGCCACAAAAATACCTCGAACAACGGTAAATGTGACTGCACCTTTAAATGGTTATTTCACCCCAAATCAATTACTCATCATCATCTTGTTCCGAACCCGTAAGACCTTCATTCATCTTTTGAATAAAAAATGAAGATATTTTTAATTAAATCTGATGTGCGCACTTTCTCCTGAACGTAAACAACGCTGATTACGTTCTGGGTAAATTGCGCACATGCGTCATGCTCCAAAATGGCGGGAGACGTTAACTCTGGGAGAAGAATTGTTGAATAAATTGTTATTTTATTTTTCTTAGTTTGCGAACAAAAAGGTACTCTCGCAGCTTTGCAAAATTGAAATGGAGCCACTGATGTCACATGGACTGTTTTATCGATGTCCTTACTACGTTTCTGTGTCTGGGAACATTTCAGCTTTGTTGCCATCTATGCAGGGTGAGGAAGCTTTCAGATTTCATCATAAATATCTTAATTTGGAACAACATGAGGGTGAGTAATTAATTACAGAATTTTCATTTTTGGGTGAACTATCCCTTTAAGCACCATTTAGTATATTATTGGTTGTCTAATTGTAAACAACTCATTCTAGCAATGATACTTTTGGCACAGTAAAAGAGTTGCTAACCCAGGGTTAAAAAGTAGTGCTAACACTACAGCTGCAAAACGGGGATTAATTAGTGCCCTTAAACAAAGATGAACAAGATGATAACCCAGGGTTAAGTGCAGCGTAAAAATCCCTGTGGAACAGAAACTCTGAAGAGCATGAAGCCTAGTTTGGAGCTGCTTTTTGAAGGCAGAGGGAAAACGGAGACCTCCAGGCGGGCTGAAATGAGACGTCTGTGGGCTCATGTCTCGAGACACTCTCAGTGACAGAACAATAAAGTGGCTCTTTTTGCAAGAACCAAACAAAAACAACTGAAAAATCAACATGCTTTGTCAAAAAAGGAACTAGCTGAAGCTCTTGTGCCCACACAAGTTCAGCAATGATGTATCATGTGGTAGTCTCTGTATACTGCAAAAGCAAATACACAACTGTAGTCTATTGTGGCTGGTCTCTCTCGGTGATGACATTTATTTACCATTCCAGGAAACTATCTGATGTTGCTTGACTGGGTTTCTGGCCTCAGTAATAATTGACCAGACAAAATCTATTATGGCTAAGGCGGCTAATCAAACGTTAAGCCATCAGGAGGTGCTGTAGCGTGAAATGCCTCGTTCTGACAGGCCAACAGGTGAGCCGGACAGAGCCGAAGCAGAGCGTAATGTACTTAATGATAATCCTGACTGGACAAACAACAGTCTTCAATAAACTATTCACTTCAATATGTGACTGAGTAAATCGGTTTGGCATGTTAGACCTAAACTGTAACATGATCACATCGATGAGCACAAATCGGTTTTATGCAATGTTCTCCAGTTGAAGTCTGTAAGGTCAATGTGGTAAGGCCGAAGAGTGGTAATGGTTAAGTTTTATGCTGTCATTCCATGTTCAAAGGACAGTCGGGAAGTTGCTGAGGAAGCATGGTAATGATTAAATAATTCACCAGGTAAGTGCTCATGTACTGCACCAATGTCCTACACACTGAAGGTCTATGTGTGGCAAAGCAGGTGACTGTAAGTCAAAATATCTCAGACACTCATAGCATCGGTGCTATATCCAGAGGTCTTACTCTTATCCAGCGATGTACAGCAATTTATTTGGGAATAAAGATGGCATTCTTGCAGATCCCATCTTGCAGGTGACCATTACAGTAAATGTCAGATCTCTAGGCTATAAGTGAAGATATTGCATATACTCACACTTTATCTGTGTATGTGGGTGAGTGAGCCTTGCGTGCTGTGATGAGGACGATGGTGAAGACAGTGATGAGGAAGAGCGCCAGCACAGCTCCCATCACGGCCCCAGCAATAGCCATGGAGGATGTCATCTGCTTCTGAGACATGTCTGAAAGGCACCGCAACACAGTGAGCAAAAATAAAAGCTAATTAATAAATAAACACAGCCAGCGTTATTGGAGGTACATCAAGTTCCACTAAAATGATCTTCAGCATGTTACAAGACAAGACAAAAACACTGCTGATCTTGGCACAGAATGGCTAAATGCCACAAATTATAACAAAAAGCTAAGCAAAGCCTGTTACAGCACCTCACAACTGTATGTAATACGCTAAAGCTCAGCATGTGTCGATGTAAATTGCAAAAGACAAACAACAAAACAGCAAGAGACTACAAGACAGCTCAGTTAAATAAAGATGTGAATAAAAATGTGACAACCCCAACAGTGAGGACAGAGTCAGCAAAAACTGAAAGCTCATGTAGGCAGAAGAGCTGAGAGAGAAAATAAATAAATACCTTTGTTTTTATTTAAAATCAATAATTAAAATGTAGTAGTTATAGATTTACAGTTTACACAAGAAGAAAATGTGTGGACAGGTCATGCCTTGATTTAGGAGAAAATATGTAAAATGCAGCTTTTCTGTCTTCATGGTAAGATTGTTATTATTTTATAAGTCTCAATAATTTTTGTTTGTTTTATGCTACATAGAAGAAAACAAGTTTTTTTGTTTGCTTATCCAGAGGCTTGTACATAGTTAACATGTACATTTTCCTTATTTATGCAAATGTGAATAACATTTTTGTCCCTAAAGTACCAAAATTGTTGAGTTATAGTGGCCACAAAAGTGTCATTTTCAAACTTTAATAACTAAAGGTGGTGCAACAACAACAAGTTTTGCTTCTGAAGTAAATTTCTTGTTTTTGTCAACATGAATCGAAAGCAGAAAAGTCTTGGCAATTTTCAGTAAAAAATAATGGAAAATGATTATTTGATATTAACTAACTGCTAGGTATTGTTTTAGCAAACTTGCATCTTTTCAGCTCCTTTCTTGATTTATAACACACATTTTTCAAGTCATTGATCAAATCAGTTCCTAATGAATAAAACCAATTACCACTCTATTGATTTCTTATTTTTACTCTTAAATGTGTCAAAATGAGAATAAAATGGGGAGAAAACAGCAATTCATAGTGACTTAAAGTTTAAATATTTGATTCTAAAATTCAGATTTTATTTTTTTAATGCACATTTAAACTTGACACCCACATTGACGTTACACAAGGGCAGATGCCAGTGAATAAATTAGTATTTCACAGCGCATATCCTCTTGTCCTGGTGTAATTGTTAATCAAGCATCAGAGCGAATGAGAACTAGCTCTTTGTTGTTATGGTGAGTCAGGTGGATGGGTGGGTTGTGCAGAGGTTGGCAGGGCAAGCTGTAGTCAGCCAGCTCTAAGGTTCAGTAATTAGGACCCCATGCTGCCCTCCTTTAAAGCCTGCTGTTACTGTCTCCCCCACCCCGCAGTGCTCTTATGCTTTGCTGCACTCCTTCCTCCAGCTTTCCCTTCCACTCTCTTTCTCTGTCATTACCACCTCCTCTCTCGTTTGCTTTTACGGTGAGCTTCACACTCTTGCGCAACTTCATTTAGCGAGTTCACCAGAATCAATGAGGTTTCTAGCTCGTTATCCCCACAACGGGACTCCTGTAAAAGGATTACATCCATTAATTAAGATTAATTAAACTCAAAGAGCGCCCTTTTGGATGATCAACAGACTATTTAGTCAAGAGGGTGGAGCACTGAAACCGTATTACCAAACTTTGCCACCTGACCAATGGTATAGTTTGCGGTCATAGATAAAGCGGTATTCAATAAAAAGCATTTTTTTTTGCCTTCTTTGTATTTTTTCTCTAACACAAATCAATTGAATGTATTATCGAGTGTTTTCCCTGAAGGTTTTATGGTCGAGAACCCAATAATTACCACAGTGCTGTTACTGTTAGCTCACCTCTGCTCTCACAGGAGAACAGAACAGGATGTTCAGTCACAAGTCATTCAATAGTGATCGTTAAATGTAGCAAGCGGTAAATATTTGGCCTGCTGAGCACACGTCCGTGTCTGACAGAAGCTGGTACTGGATGAATAAAGACAGAGAGAGCAGGTCGAGGGCGTAAGGTGTCAGGAGGAGAGGGGATTGTGGCTAAAAACAAGCACTGGGAAGGAGAATGTTAATAAAGTTTGGCACTGAATTGGAGGTTTGGCACAGTGGCGATTCAACCACGCTTGTGACAGATCTCTGCACAGCAAGTCCATACGGCGATATCTGAAGGCAGTGTAATAAAAATATGATTTCTGCAGCTTGTGAAGAGTTAAACGTGAAGCGTGTCATTTCTGTGCAACTAAGGCTGGGTGATATGGCTAAAAGCATTATCACAATATTTTTTTCCCCCTATCATTAGATATTGATTTTTCAATAAACACAATATTCATTTTACACCATTAAAGGGGAAGGAAATGCATACAGTATGTGGAATGCATTTTTTCCCTAATGGTATGAAATGTATACTGATAAATATTTGTTTGTTAGATCTTGAGAATAAATATAATTTAGTGGTAAACTCCACAAAGTAAGCTACCTTGTTATTTTCTCTCAAATGATCCTTTATCATCAAAAATGGCATCCAATGAAATTAATTCCTAAAGCTTACCAGTTTAAACAATTTTTGGTATTACATTAGTATAGGGACCAATTATCACTAGTAGCTTATTAGCATATTGGTTGTTTATTAGTACTTATAAAGCACCTATATATCTCCATGACCATATTCTGCAGCCCTAATCCACCCAATACCTACACTTAACTAACATACTAACTATAAATAAGCAGTAAAATAGGAGGGAAAAGTTGTAGTTAATAGTTTGTTAATAGCCAGAATTGGACCTTAGAATAAAGTGTGAGTCAATTTTCTAAGATATAAACAAATTTAAAACAAAATATTGAATTTGTATTTATTGTTAAACAAGGTGCTGCACAACATCATTTGTAGAGGGTATAAATTAAAACATGGATGAAATATATCTTGGTTGATTATATTCTTTATTTTCAGGATGCTCAAAACAAATAGCAATATTTTGGTAGTGTGACCATGTTTGGAAAAATCTTCAGATGACTCTACACAAGGATAGGACAGGCCATTTCATCAATGATAAAACTACATAAGAAGCAGCAGCTGCCTTTTTAAGGTGCGAAATTCAATCATTTCAATAGAAATCCTGGAATGTTATATAAGGGTTAAACATTTTCCCACACAGATTGGGTTCAAGTTTTTGGTGCAGATTCATCACGTTGGCCTTTAACCTCGTAATGCTAACAACAAGACATGGCTAGTTTTGCACAATATCCAAGGAGTTAACGGATTAAGGATAAGAGAGGAACTCTGTTAGTACATGAGAATGTTCCCAACATTAATCGTGATGTTTCTTTACTAAAATTCCCTCACTACCCTCCACACTCTTCTATAACTAATTAGCACATAGCTTAGCATCCAGTCCAGCGTGCCTCTATGTATAGCTCTATAGATGTTTTCTGGAGGTTTAACTTCGTTTGGGATTATATGTGGTTCAGTGTATGGGACGGTGGCAGGGCTGGAAGGGGGCAGGGGAGAGGCCATCATTCTACCGTCTGGCGGGTAATACCACAGATGGGCCCCCCACAGCGAGTCACAAGACCCTTTACAGTTCAATTCAGCAAGGGTTAAAGCGGTCGTTAGCTGCACAATATTCACCTCCACAAATACAAATAATAAAGCCACAGACATTTGGTTTATTCACACTAAAAATCTAAATAAATGATTTCCATGTGACAAAAATGTACACTTTAACATATTTTAAAAAATTGCACTCATTACAAAGATAATATACTTTAAATCTAGTTTGCACTTACTGTAAGTATATTCTTTTAATGTTTTTGGACCCTTAATTGCATGTTAATTGACATTAAATTGTGTTAGAGTTTACGTTTATTATATTCAAGTAGTTGAACACTGGAGCAGGATCCTCTATAAACATCTTCTGAAATCTGTTGGTCCCTATTCTGTGGATCGACCGTAATTCAGGTGCCTTTTAGCAGCTCACTTTAACCCCACGGGACTTAAGACCTTTCACAGGTGAGTCCAGACTTGAACCGTACCCTTTGAAGGTCCTCTCGTTCCATCTAAGAGATGTTTACCAAGCAGATTTAAGATTTCTAGACTCTGGCGGGGAAATTCACGGCTCAGAGCAGAGGTGATCCCAGAATAAAGGAGGATTAAATGAGTTCACACTCGCGTAGAGCCGGTTCAGGGGTGGCAGGCATCTTTAAACCTGATTAAAGGGATCAGGTGTTTCTCTTAGACGGAGTGTTATGGGTCTCAGATTGTCGTATCGGACACGGACACCCCGTAACTCATTCAACACTCTCGGCGGGTATTTGATAACAGGAGCTGGGTGGGGGATAAAGCATCACAATGCATTCTGGTAAATGTTACATGGCCCTCCCTGCTGGCTGACACCTGATAGCCATATTGGAGTGCAGGTAGGGAGCTTGTCCGTGTTGGACCGGAAAGGGTTTCTGTTGTTTGTTCGCAACCCATGAGTCTTAATTACTGTGAAACTCAACTACAGTCTGTGGGGCAATGGGAGGAACTGGAGAAACGTCCTTGAAAAGGGCAAAGGTTTATGATGCAGCTGACCAAAAGGGCTCAATGACTGAATATAACATTTTGTCCTGATAGAGGTCACTTAACCAGAGAAAGACCACCGCTTAAGTGATTTCAAGAGGTTTGTTCTGGTAAATGAAAGGAGATGGGTAGGTAAAGTGTCAGAGGTCATCTTCTGTTGTGAATGCCATTGTTTAAACTGCCAGATTTTTATGAAGGTGTTATAGTGTGTGCAACTGTTGAGAAGAACAGCTGATTCTGGGTGGTCCCTGTCTATCATAAAGGTTTCAAAAGGTGGGTTCCCCAAAGAACCTTTCATTGAACATAAAAAAAGAAAAAATTCTTAGCGTGAAGGACATTTTAATAACTTAAAGAACCTTTGCTCTGATTCTATTTTATGTGTTTAATTTTCATATGATGCATGTTTTCTTTTATGCTTTTTATATACTGTATTTTGTTGTACAGCGCTTTGGTGCAACTCTGTTGCTTTTAAATGTGCTATAGAAATACATTTTGACTTGACTTTGAACATTAAATAGAACCTTTTGTGGAATATAAAGTTTCAAGAAAAGTTAATGGTTAAATTACAAAGAAACAACAAGTAACTAAATTAATATTTTTTTTATTTAATTTTCTTGTAAAACATAATCCAAGAATCTTGGTTTTAATTACGCATTCAAAAAATAAAATAAATACAAAAATAATAAAAAAGACACGTTTTTATACCCCCCCCCAAATTTTCAAACATTATATTGACAAGATTTTCCTAAATCCGAAGTAAAAATTATTGTATAAAACCGTTTTAATTCTTTCTTAAATCCAAATTTAAATATCAGTTCTGCATCGTTTGCTACCTTAATTCAAATTCAATTAAATGAATTTCAAAGGAATTCAGTTCCAAATGGCCCACAAACCATGCAGCGACTCACAACTTATTTGCAATTCAGAGTCTAAAGTAAATATATACTGTATATTATCCAGAATAAAAATCAGAGAGATTATTTTCCTTCTTTTTTCACATTGAATTATTAAATCACCACGAGGAAAAGAAACCATATAGTGCTTAGTATTTGTGTTTTAGTAGTCAACATGACATCTTGAGAACCAGCTGGAGGCCGATTAATATCACTATATTTGGTTACATATTTGTACACCCCACCTTGTATATCTGTGACTGTGAAGAATAATAAGTGCAGTAACACTTTCCAGTGTTCTAGTTCTGATAAATATGAGACTCTCTAAAATGGAGCAGTGAACATTTAATAACAGCCTACCATTGAGGGAATGATTTCATGACCACTATGATGTATTAGTGGAAAAATATGTCATGAAAAGATGGATATCTGAGAAGCAGAAAGTGACACATTTTCCAAAGGAAATATCCTCCAGAAGGAAAAAAAGGAATAAAATGCTTTGGTCACAATGACAAATCACAGCCTTTTAAAGTGTCCATCTTTTATAGAAGGAATTTATAATGCCATATTTCATCTTCACGCATGCATTTATGTTGCATTGTCCCCATTTCTCCTTTTTAACCTTGGTCCAGCTTTGACTCCTTCAAAGCTCTCCATCATTTCCCATCTCCTCTCCTTTTTTTTCCCACAGAAGCGCCCTCTTTCATCCACTCTCGAACCCCTCTTTTTTCTCTGAGACAGGAGGCACAGGTATCCCTCAAGAGAACAAGCCCGGGAAGAGTCTGTTGCCATGGGGACGGTGTCAATGGCCTGGAAGAGGACTGTGGCAAACAAAACCATTCTACCGGACTAATTTAACCAATCAGAGGCACTGATGGAGCAGGGAGGGGGCGGTAGGTAATACTGCTCCTTAGAGAATCCATTCAGACAGTGACCTCTTCACCCGTGATAGAGTGACTGCTCAGATAATGAATGCCATTGTTATTTTCAGTGAGCTAACCTCACTTTCCTGGGAATTATACAGTAACCTGGACTTAAGATACCTGCAGGAAGGAAAGTGTCTCTATTCTCGAAGGAATAAAGAGCACGTGTGTGTCATTTCTTATAACTGAGGTAACTAATTAATGGCATTGTTCAGAAGAACAAGTTTCAGTGCTGCTTCTATTGAAGTGGTTCTCAGGCTGATGGCCTGTGAAGGACAACATGTAGTTCACAAGATGATTGACTGACAAAAATGAGAAAAAGCACCAATATGGAATTAATCAACTCATAAAAATGTGTTTTACCATTACCATTTTTTATTAAATAATTTTCATATGCTCAAAAAGACTGGATTTATTTGATAAAAAATACAGTAAAACAGGAATATTGTGAAATATTACAAAATAACTTTTCTATTACAATATTTAAAATTTGTATTTATTCCCATGATGGAAAAGCGGAATTTTCAGCTTTAGTGTCACATGATCATTCAGAAAGATTTTCAATATGCTGCTGATAACTTGGTGCTTAAGAAACATTGGTGTCTTATTATTATTATTGTTGAAAACAGTTGTGCTGCTTCATATTTTTTTGCAATGTGAAACTTTTTTTCCAGGAATCTTTGATGAATATAAATGTAAAAATAACATTTATTTAAAACAGAAATATTATGTAACATCGAAATGGCTTTACTGTAACTTGACCAATTGAATCTTTTTTTATTTATAATTTCAATTAAAGTGCATTTAGATTTATATTTTATATTGTTTTTAAAGTAGTGTAAATCTAAAATGTAATTACGTGAATCTGTTAAACAGTAAACAAAATACTGAAGAACAATAGTACAAAGTAAAATATAATTAATTAATTAAAATGTATTAATTTCGTTGCATCCCTACAGTAACATCGATGCTGTTTCAAGATAAAAGGTATAACATGGATAATTTGTACATTACTTAAAACAATGTAATTTTGACACTTGTTTTCCCTTAATTTGGAGTGCAAGATGGTCAAAAGCATTAACACACTTCTTTGCTACATAAGCACGTTTTATGAGCCGACTTTGGACATTGACTCATTGTGGAAATTTTGACAACTGTAATTACTAGCTTGTCCCACCACCAGCTGATTGGACAGGATGACAGACTATGAAACAAAAACCACTCAAACACTATTTAGTCCTACTGCTGTGCTTGATCTTCCCTTCGTCAACCAGCTCCCCCATCTCCTCTCACATAGATCGACAGAACAGCATTGCAAACACAAGAATCAACAAGTCCATAATCCACCCCACTTTAGGGCCATCCTAGGTAAGTCTGAGAGGAAGTTTAGCCCCCATCCACAGGAAGCTTTAAGCCACAGGCTTTCCCACAAAATATGCATGAGGTTTAGAGCACGAAGAGATCTTTGGAGATGAAGTAGGTTAACCACAGCAAAGGAAAAGTGGGCGTGAAGAATACATCCCTGGAGGCCTCCAGGAGCGTAGAGGAGACCCCCACAGGGAGCCTTTCTGCAGCTGAAGCAACCAGTCACACCCAAGATCTCAACATTCACCCCTCCAACCAGCAAGAAATGGATCTGAAGCCAAATGATAAAACAAATAAACATGCCACAGAAAAAAGGTGCTTTATTTCAAAACAAATGTATCCCAAAGGTTGAATTTACAAAATAATGCTCAGTATCATCTATACAAACAAATACATTTATTCCTTGCTATTTTTTTTTCTTTTGTTACAGTAGCTCTTTTACAAAACAAAAAAAGTGGAAAAGATGTTCTGAAGAAGTGTACGTGTGATCCTCTCATCACAATCGGTGTAATGTGTTTTTAGTGCGTTCCACCGTCGAATCTCAGGCTTCCTATAGGAACGATAAATTCAAACAAACTAACATACAAAACAAGGTTCTCCTTGCCAGCATATATACATCATAACCTTGTTTTCAACTAATTATTCACCTCTGCATTGTTTAAATCTGTACACAGACATTTTAAGTTTATATCCTCTTTGATGTGCACCGTGACTCAAGTGTCACATGTCATTTAACGCGAGCAAAACAATTAGTTATTGTCTGAAAGAAGCAAAAATGGCACACAAAACAAGATGGTGAACAAAGCACAGTACAAAATATTCTCAGGACCCAACCTGACCACTTTATGCCTCAAAATTACTCGCATACTTCTTCTGAAAATGATACTCACTCGTTCGTAACTTTTGCATGCACATTATAATGCTTACAGGGCACGTCTTCAGTTTAAGGCACTACAATATCATCTCCAATCTCTCAAAAACCAACCATACGCATCTGCTAGCTTATTAAGATCCAGCCAACACAAATTTAATGACCAATAACGCGTGTGTTAGGCTATCGTCTTCTGCGCTAAAATATGTGCGCGAATGTGAATAGAAATCTGAACACTATTGCACAGGCAATGAGCCGATTCATCAAAACACTGTTGGTTAACACCAGCTGATTGGATTTACATATTACAGACACACACAGAAACACAAGAGACAGGCACAGGACTCGATTCGTGACGTAATGCACAGTTGCTGAATTCAGTCGGAGGTTGTTAACACTGGGCAGTGATGGTCTGACGAAGACAAGCCAGACAGCTACATTAATACGGGACAAGCTTTCATGTCGAACAATGGCAGTAGTTTTTAAATGTACATTGTCCAACCGTCTCCTGCAGACAGACTCCATTTTTGATGGCACAAACAAAAGAAATCCAGAGCTAATACAGTGACGCAGGGGTGTGCAAATGGAAGCTGAATTGATACAATTACAGCCACCCCATTTCGGCAATCATCCTGTCAGGTTTTCGCCCATTGGGCTTTATCAGATCCAGCACGGTCCTCCCTGTCTAGCTCCTCCCTACAGCAACGCTGAATGCCAGTAGAGAAGAAATAAATGTTACCATGGAAACCGCCAGGCTGTTGACAGGAGCTCATTTCTGCCTCCATCAGAGTGACAGCATTGAAAGTTGACGTGACTCATCGAAACTCCTCGCTCATGGCGAGGCTGAACTGAAACACTTATCGACAGGTTATCTCAATACAAATTGCATTTGATCAAACTGCTTTCTTTTAAATAAATCACACAGTTCACCTTACTGTGCAAGGGAAAGGAGACTGGTTGTTGATTTGGCAACTTAAATCACCCCTGAACTGGTTTATCGGTGAAACAAAGCAAACGTCTTGTTGCCTCACCAATCTAAGAAACGAAGATGAGAATTATACCCTCACTTGGTCCCAAAACATTTAATACGCCAGCTAACTAATGATTAGGCTAATGTACAAAAACAAACCGGTAGGTGTAAACTACTAGAAAAGGAGCATTTCCTACAAACTTTCTTTACATAACTGATCGTCCTCATTTTGCAGTCTGAAGCATTTCGTAAGTGTCTATGCAGTCTCTTCCTGCTCGTTTGTCTCAGACATACCACTCCCTCCGGGAGATCATTGAGCCATCCGTGTGCGACACGTAGTCGTTGTCGTAGCAGTCCTCCGGCAGGCAGGGGGAGCCATTGCTCTTGACTTGCGGAGCGGCAAACCTGCAAGGCTCTGGCTGCAGCGAGCTCCTCTGGATATGATTGGCTGGACTAAAGCTTTGTGGATGGACAGGGTGATGGTTGCTGTGATAGCCGTGCTCAAGATTGTGATGATTCATTTGACCGGCTGCTTCCCTCACAGCTCTGCTGCGACCGTTGGGCGATCGCTCGCGGTCGAAATCACCCCACTCTTCTCGATCCTTATCTGGGTAGATGGTGCCGTTATCCTGGTTGGATTTGAGCTTGGTGTCAGGGCTTCCTTTGCTGTAGACTTGTTGCAGCTCATGGGACTGGGGAGCCTTTTGCATATCCGAGGGGCCGTGATACTGCTTTGTGTAGTAGTCGCCGCGGAACGTCCGCCGTTGGCGCTGGTAATAAACTCCACCCAGAATAAGCAGCAACAGCAGGAAGAGGGCTCCGCCTACAGCCCCACCCACAATCGTGCCTAGGCTCCCTTCCGGCAGAGGCGCCAGGGTTGGAGACGTGATGAGGGCTCGCTGCTTATTGCCAGGCACGGTGGCAGAGATGTCGGCAGTTAGGAGGCGCACAGGGGTGGTGGGGAGCATGGTGGTGGTTGAGGGAGGATCTAATGGAGGGAAGGAAGGAGAGGCAAGAGGGAGGGGGGCAGGAGGCAGGGATGGACAGACAAAGAAAAGTAGATAATGTCAATGCCAGCTACATCAGCATATCATTAAAAGTCATATGAATCTGCTTCCAAGATTGTAATATCTTCTAGCATGACATATAGCATGAATAACAGGACTATCCTCTATTGCCGTGGATGCAATAGTTCCAGGTCTTTTATTGAAAGGATGCAATTGCAAACCTTCCGACGGCTTCAAAACCTGAAACTGTTGTCCAGAGCAAAGACAACTAAAAAACATGGAAGAGAAAGGAGAGTTGGGATTTTCATGATAAGGGATTCATGAGGAGCTACATACTAACATCTCCAGCTAACACTGAAGTACAGTCATCTGCAACAATGAAACCTAATGAGCAACATTTGTGTTAGCTGAGAGAGGGAGTACGGATAACCACATAGCTGAATGATGAGAACAAACTAAATGGAAGGAAGGGGTCAGGGAAAGGGTACGTGCTACTGGGGGAGGGGAGAGGGACAGACGTTGAGAATACTGGAGGATTGGGTGGCTGCTATGCCTAACTGCTAACATGGTGCTAGGATAGAAGATTGCGTTAACGCCATTACCATGCATTGATCATTTGATTGTGTTAGGGAGCAGCGTGTAGCGTTTCATCGCATTCTGGGGCATGCATCTGGACTATGCAAGCAGCGGTCTCGGAGACTGGAAGCTGAAAGTTAAACTATCCCATTACGGACTGTCCTGTTCCCGGCGCAGTGAGAGCTATTTGGCTGGCTGTGAAGTGTTTGCATGCATTGAGTGCAGAACGTGCAAGTTCACTCTCAGGAGTCAGGGCTGCAAGCTCTTCAGGGTTAAGCGGTTCAAATGCTCAAGCTAATGTGGGGAATAATTTGCTCATCCTTGCTGGAATGAATAAACGTAGCATACATAAAGCATTCTTGGACGTTTTTGTTCTTGCAAGGTTAAAAGGTAAATTGGATGCATCTGCAGGTCTAGTGAGTGAATGTATATGTATGTAGGAAAGAGCAGCTTTTTAGTTCAGGAAAACTGAAACATTCTGTAGACTGTTTTAGCAACATTTTTGATACAAAAAAGATCCAAAATCCTTTTCACACGCCCACGATATTAAATCACAGGGATAGTTCAACCAAGGCTGATCCTAACATCTAAAGGGCAGAGCATGGTCTAGACAGCCCTGGTTGTCACTATTTACTCACCCTCTTTTTCTTGTTTTTGTTTTTTAGACCTGTGCATGGTTCTATCTTTGAGTGAAATAAAAAGAGAATTTGAAGAAAACTCTCTTTTCCACACGACAGTTTATAGTTTATATGACCACTCAAGAGTCAATGATTCAGTGAGTTGAACTCAAGAACTGAATCGGTGCACAAATTAGTCTTTTTAACTAGGTCTGAATGCTGAATGATTCATTCAAGAACCTTAATAGTTTGTTCACGGACCAGAACTTCAAATCACTGACTCAATGATTCAGTAGTTCCACTGATAACAATTTACATTTTGGACAATTAAAGTTTTTGTATGGCTTCAGAAGACTTGAAAAATAGCGTGCAATTCATATAAGACTACCTTTTAAACACCACTGCATTGAAAAGACCTGCATGAACATTCTTCAAAATATCTGATCTGAAGAAAGAAAATCACACGGGTTTGCAACAACATAACGAAGAGTAAATGACAGAATTTAAATTGTGTGAACTATCCCCTTAAACCACAAGGACACGCATAATGTCAATTTATTTTAATTTATTCAATTTCGCCCAGTGCGTTAAAGAATAATTTGTTTCAATCAATAAAGAGTAGAGCTTCTGGTCTCAGCATGTCAAAGTCCAGAAGGGAAGAGAACAGAACATAAAGAGGACAAGTCACAGAAAGGTCAGAAAACCCTCCCTCTCTCATGATTCTTTTCTCTGTGCTTCCATAAAAAACAAATTTATGTGGTACCCCATTCCTGTCCATACACTGTAGGGATAAACCCGTTTGAAGGGTGTGTGTGGGTGTGTATTTGGGGGTGATTGGTGACCACACAGGTAGCAGCAGGGTTTTAAACATGCCGGACAGGTACTGCCCACCCATACTCATGCACAAAGATCAGCAACTAACAGCAGCATACACACGTTCACGCCCAAGGGCGTAGTTTTGGTTTGAACATTGGGAGCGTTGAAGTGGACCTCGGGTCATGCTCCCTCTCAGTGGCGTAACTACAGACAGTGCAGCCGCACTGGGGCCCATGCGGCGGAGTGGGCGCGGAACACATGCAAAATTAATATCTATAGAAATATTAATACAATATAATTACTGCAAGAGTCTTCACAGAAGTGAATAAATATATACATTTGAATTGATACTTGTGTTCTTTAGTCTAGTGGTAGAGCTTTTGTCAAACATTTTTGAGGTTCTGGGTTCTAATCCATCCTCGTATATATATTTTTTTATCATTAAAACCAAAGTGGTGTTCATCAGTGATTGTATATCAAGAGCAAGGACACGTTTGTGTGCATTTTGTTTTGTGCTTTTACCAGTTCTGCCAAGAGAGAACTGATAACAATTACTTGTTTACATAGGATATATAATGAATTTTATAGCTATTATTTATACATTTAGGCTATATAGTTTGACAGCATGTTCTAATTCAACACGACATGGGAAGTCAATCTAGCTTAACATTTTTCTTATATTTATATTGTTTATTTCTTACTCCTTAACAGTTCATCAGGCTCTTAATGATTTAATCTATGCCATCATTGGAATATCTGAAGGTTTTTCCATCACTCATCATTAGAACCCATTGGCTCTCGATTCTGACTTATACTTGCTCATATGAAAAAGCATAGTTCTTAACTGTAGCATTTGTTATAATAAGGCTAGCATATTAATCATTACAGGCCAATAATGACCTTTTTTATTGATCTGTATTGCATTTGTATTATGAGAAAAAAAAGCCTTTAGAAACAATAGCTACAACATGCCACCGTTTAATATAAATCTTCAGGGAAAAATCTATTCCCTTAACAGATTATCTATTATAAATTTACCACAATAAATAAGCCTACAGTATAACGTGATCAATACCTCCCCCCCACAAACTACGCCCCTGTTCACGCCCACAATCACTCTGTCAATACGCAAACAGTAGCAGTAGGCATTATAGTAGAAACATCACGACTCAAATGACGCAAAGGGACTCTTAGAAAATAGATTCAGACAACTTTGACAAAACAACCAAACACGCACAGAAACGCAGCTTCATGCACATAGAAGCGCAATCTTTCTCAAGGGGAGAGCATAAGAAAGTTTCAAAGGAAAATACATAATTAATGGCGGTTGAAAAGAGCTGGTGAATGTTTCATGAATCTAGGACATCTCTCAGTCAAGGTTGCTTCCGGTCTATTCTCCCCTTGTATAACAGCGTGACAGTCTCAGAGATGTAAGTGTGCACAAGGGAGGGAGAAAGAGCAACAGAGAGAGGGAGGGTAATAGTGACTATCACAGAAACTCATTAAACAACAGTATTCAATGTTTAATGTGCACACAAAAATGATGGGAGATAAACATTATGGAATGTGACAGCGAACACCTGTCTCAGAGGTCAATTAGATAATGACTGAGGAAACCCAATTAAAAACCTATCAAAACTTTTTTTTTTAAAGCCAAAGCTGAACTTAAAATTGATTTAAATACAGGGCCAATGCCTTTCAGGCAAAGGCCTCTGGCTCAGGAAAATGATTATAAGCTTGTGTGCCTCTTAAAAATGGATCCGGACCCATGTACATTTGAGTGATGGGATCAGTGGGTTCTAAAGAAGATCTGTGGAGCTCAAAGAAAGAGTTCACCCAAAAATAAAAACTGTACTCGCCCTCATGTTGCGGTTCATAAAAAGAACATTCAAACAGAATACTTTTTTTTAAATGAGTAACTAATGCTAGGAATTAATATTTTCAGGTGAACTTTTCCTTCTGAAAACCAGATACTGCATTCTCAGTCCATCCGTTCGTTTCATAGTGATGCCGACATCACTAGGTGTGTTTGATTGTTAAATACATTTGATTGGTAAAGTGTTGATGTTATGTCTTACCATTGTTTCTCCAGTTTCACATAGGAAACATACTGGTAAACTTTGGTAAGATGGGTGTCATGTTTCAAGTCTCTTACTCACCCTGAACACGTATTCTAATGTCTCGACTGTGCAGTCCAATGTCGTTTGCCACCTCACACCTGTAAACCCCAGAGTCGTTCTTCTGCAAGGGTCTCATAAACACCAAAGAGTTATTCACCACCTCTGCGCCATCTGGCATCTCTCCATCCAACCTAAAACATGCAAACACGTCTTTATCAAACTCTGCCCAGGCACTATGGAAAACGTCAGTAGCAGCAGAAATCTAGAATGTCAGTCAAAAGCTTTTTTTTTTTTTTAAAGATTTAAAGTCCACTAAATTATCTTAAAGACCAACTAAATGTAATGGTTAATTGCAGACAAAAAGTGAAAAGCTTTTGAGAAACTGATTAGTTGGACCAGATATTGATAAAAAAAAAAAACCAACAAGTGGCTAGCATATATGTTAACAAGTTTTGATTTGATAAACATTTTTGTTTGCCCATGACTCCCATTCAGTGTCATTTTATAGTTAAAACATTACTCCAATGCGGCTATTTTCCTCAAAGAATGGTTTGTCAAAACATCTATGACTGCTTAAAGCAGACATAACTACACTTAAATGTTTAAGCTCACATGATTGATGAGCAATCTTCTAACTTGGTGAACAATACTGACAAATATGAACAGATTAAGGGATTCCTAGAATTAGATTTGCTCTGAACAAGTACAATGTTTGGGCATTCAATCATAATACTGGTCAAACCTGACAGTTTGAAAGCTACTCTTGGTGTTGTGAATCGTAGAGATAATCTGCTGCTTTGAGATGAGTTCAGGAAATAGGCAATAAAACTCTTGAACCCATTCCAGACATGTGCGCGCGCTCTGGCTATTGTGAGTGTAGTGGTTACACACCTGATCCATCTGAAGTGCTGGGCAGGCGGGTTGGCCTTGGCTCGACACTTCAGTTGCAAATTCTTCCTGCCCACATACCAGTCGCCGTCATAGCCCAGCACCAGGACGTCTGGAGCAACTGCGCACACACAAAAAGCACAAAGGGATCATTCAGTAGTTTAAGAAAGGTAAGGCTAGGCTATGCCTTGTTTAAGACCCCATGAAATGACATGACAAGTGCAGTTTTCTGGTCCTCTGTTGATGCATTTTCTATCAAAACAGAAAGTTTGGGAAGGACATATCAGTTTTTAAAGACCTAAAAGGCTTATTTTACGTCACAGCTATAAATCACCCATGGCCATACGGATTTGACAGTTGCCATGCGTTATGTATTAGGTGGCGGGGCAGTCTTATGCTAGAGAGCATCCAATTGGACAATAAGTCATTAATATTTTTGGTCCATAATATGTAAGTGTTTGTACACCGATGTACACAATATAAATGTGTACATCTCCACACACACACACCACTATATAGAGTATAAATATATAATAATTTTATACAAAATATTTTTTTTTATTTGGTATTTAAATAAGTGTACTGTATAAATTATACTTTGTTTTAGCAATACTAACACTAAATTTCACATGGTTAATTTTTAAGGTAATATACATGGACTAAAAGAAAACATTGAAAATGTGACATTATGTTTAAACTATAATATGAATCTGTGAGAAAGTGTATTTGCAAGAAAAGTCACAATTAGGAGAAATACCAAGTCACAAGATTTAAAGTCACAATCTTGCAATTTTGACTGTCTCCCATTTGAGGTTTTATTTATCATAAATGTGACATTGTATCTAACAAAGTGACTTCAAATCACTCTAAAAAATTAGATATAATGCACACGGTGTAGATATAAAGCAACTTCTACATATAAAGAAACAAGTATGAGAAATGAAGTCACCATTTTAAGTTTGCAAGTCTAATTACATTATTTTTTGCTGAGGCAGAAACATCATTTATATATGTGTGCGTATTTTTATATCCATGACAAATGGTACAACAAAAAAGTAGCAATCACAACAACATTATTACTAATTGATCATAAAGCAACATAATTCATCATTAGCACTTTGTGTTTCTGACCAGCAGTACAAGACCACTTACAAAGACAATGGACACTGTATTGATTTGTGCCTTTAGAAAGGCTCTTTAAAGTTCTTTAAGTGAGCGTGCTGAATTAAGATGACATGTAGACCCTATGAGATGAAAAAAGATGGATGGAAAATGAAAGAAAAATCTTCCGTGACTGTAGCTCCTATTGAGCGCAGAAGCGTCGTCCCATGACTGATGGGACCTCTCCCTCCTCATACTCCCTAAACCGGCTGCTTCCTGTGCCTGCACCCTCACCGCTACATCTATATTTCATACAGCAGACTCGTGCGCTTACTCGCCACCACCACAGATACACACTTACACGCCTTTCTCACTGCTCAATGGTGTCTGTGTGCAGAAATCGTTAAACGACGCTGATAAATCATTTGTCTGAAGCATCACTACCCGTATTCAGTATAAGTTCATGAAACCCTGAGGATTTTATCTTAGCAAAAGGGCTTTTAGCTCCATCACGCACAAGACGGCATCAAGACATCATGTCATGTGGATAGTTACCGCACTGGGGTGATATGGAAAACAGATGTGAGCTCTGGACATAAATCGGATTGCTTGACGTGGTATAGAAAAAAACTAAATGTAAGTTACTGTGAAATCTTCATGGAGAAGCTACTTTGGGTTTGTTGTGCTAGACTGAGCAAACAAAAACAGGCTTGCGTGCACACAGGAGCAAGCACCAAATGAGAGTCAAGTTTGGCTTTTGAGAGTAAATAGGTTTAAATGGCCAGTTGGCTGATAAATGGTTGCATGGTTTAAATTGCAAGAAGTCAGATTCTTGCATCTGATTTAAGGGATGTGAGCAAATAAAAAAAAACCGACATGCTTCTAGGGCTGATTATCCACACAGATTTCCAGATTTGATCTGACTCTGACAATATCTCAATTCGATATGATTCTGGTTTCCATTTCAAGTCGATGCATTTCAGTTTAAGTTTTCTATTTATAACAATCCTTCTAAGGAAATGCTATAAATTATATATTGAACATTATAAAAAAATTATATTAATAATTCAAAAATATACTAAATTAACAAAAAAAAACTGTTGTGTGAATACTAAATGAAACAAACTTTAAAAATGCACTTCTTGTGTAAAAGCACTCTTAAACTGCAAAATTATAAAATGAAAAACTAAGAGTACAGAAATACTAATATTTTTAATAAAATATACGCAAATTAGTTTTTTAAATGCATGTATACAATATAAATCTAAATACTTATATGTACAAACTTTCATGAGAAAACTTCGTCCACAAGGCTGCTCTAATAAAATAAAACATTGTATTATATTATATGCTCCATTTCAACTGAAAAATGAAATACGAACCTGGCAATAAGACTTCGTTATGGCTAATAAATTTGCGCAAAATAAAATAAAAGTGGATCCTGCATAAACAGAATCATGCACACATCAGATACTCACACTGTACGTTGATGATATAGGGTATCCTAAAGTCGCTCTGTAGAGCGGGGTGTTTGACCACACATGTTAGCGTGTGGCCCTGGGCGTGACGGGAGGGATGCCAGGTGTAGTGCACCTGGGTCGTAGTGGTGCCGTTGGCATCGTCCTGCATGTGGGCCTCAGACGTGCCGTACAGATTCGTCTCCCAGGACACGTCGGCAGGGGGTCGAGCCCTCTCAGCAATACAGGTGGCCACTGTGGTTTCATTGCCACCGTCGATCAGAGCAGAAGATCCAGCAGAGACGTACACCTTCGGCTCCACTAAGACAGAGAGAGACATCTTTGCATTAAATAAACCATACCACACCACGATTAATTCTGAGCTTTAATGTGAGGAGACAAACTCACACTATTACTAGAAAGATGTATCAAGATAATGAACCGAGCTTAAGGATATCCATTCAGACGAGAGTACAAAGCTAATCCCCTCAGCATGAAGAATTGCTCTGGTACCACAGCCAATAAATTCATAAACTGATAAGAATGACTGGGAGAATAATTAGATTTTCGCTGAGAAGAAATAAAAGACTTATCGGACTGAAAAAAAAAAAATCTATGGTTACTACCGGCTGAGGGTGGCCTCGGTTTCTCGTCAGAGAGCACTAAGTGCTTTTCAAGAGAAGATGAAATTATTTGTTTTAATGGCTTATCCAGTTTACATGGCAGAAGGGGCGGGGCTTGGGCGTGTGTGAGCCGTTATGAATCCAGCAGTGTTCAGGCCTGGAAAACTGAGCTTTGCCTCCGCAGCAGCTGACAGAAACTTAACATGTGTGGGGCACTTTTTCCTTCCATTCCTCTACTCAGTGCCAGTGGGACTTTGTCCCAGGCTCCTGTGACAAGGGAGGACCACTAAATCAAGAAGGGCTAATACAATCATAAATTGATATACACTGCTGTTCAATGATCAGGGGTTCAGTACATTTTTTTTCGTGTTTAAAGGCTGCATTTATTTGATCAAAATACAATAAAACAGTAATATTGTGAAACATTAATACAATTTAAAATGGTTGTTTCTTTAAGTAACTTATTCCTGTGATGGCCAAACTAAATTGTTGGCATCATTACTCCAGTCTTCAGTGTCACATGATCCTTCAGAAATCATTCTATTGTGCTGATTTGATGCTCCAGAAACATTTCTTATTATCATCATCATTAATGTTAAAAAGAGTTGTTTTGCTTCATATTTTTGTGGAAACCATGACATTCTTTTAAGGATTCTCTGATGAACAGAATATGAAATGGAAATCTTTCCAAAAAATATTAAGCAGCACAACAGTTTCAACACTGATAATAAATCAGTATATTAGAATGATTTCTGAAGGATCATGTGACACTGAAGACTGGAGTAATGATGCTGAAAATTCAGCTTTCAGAACACACTATATTTTAAAATATATTAATATAGAAAACCAATATTAGCAATTGCAATAGCCTAAGAGTTCACAAGTATACAGTTTTTTTATTTCTGTATTTTTTGATCAATTAAATACAGCCTTGAGCATAAGTGACTCCATTAAAAAAACAAAGGTATTAGGTTTATAATATAGGCTTAACATAATATAATCAAAACAACTGAAGCATTTAAACTGATAGAAGAGAATAGAAAATAAACTGAAGCACTTAAACTGAGATCTGTAATTTAAATATATATATAAAAAACCTGAACATGTGAAATCTTATATAGCCATCTAAACATCCCTATGAAGTACAGTTTGCACAATACACCTGTGTGTGACTGTAAATGTCTCAGAGTTTTGTTACCGTTCTGTGCCCATCCTCCGCTATTTCCAGCACTTAATCAAGCCACTCTTCTTTAATACATGAGGATGTTTTATTTCACATGTCATTGCGTAGGCTCTCGATTTGAGCTATTTCGTCCACAACCATTGAAGTATTCGGTTTCTACAGTGACTCATTTGGTGCACATCATTCTCTTTCTACGAAACCTGTAAACCGCATTCACCGCGGCAGCAGCTCTATAGCGGGTTATCGGAGCATTGCAATTCTTTCATTTTTACGAGAATTCAATCAAATTTCCCAACTAATTTTTGCATGCGCACGGCACATTATTTATCTGCGCAGCCGCGGTGGAAGAAGTGCGCGCAGCTTAGAGGGAACATTGCTCCTGATCCTTACTGAATAAAAATATGAATTTCTTAATAAAAAAAAATCACTTTTCAAAATGCAGTACTTTCTGCATATAACTTCCTAACGTTTTATTAGCAGGTCATCACAACCCAATTATGATTGTGATGAATCGCAATGTATTCTCTAATGCACTACATTAGACAAAATGTCCAAATAATTGCAATTTATTTTTGAGGAAAGGGCCTATTTTTCAAACTAAATATTTACAAGAGAGACATTTTCAACCATAAATGAACTCTATCAGTTGAAAATTCAGACAAAACCATTTGGACCCTTTCTGGTTGTCAAACATTAATGAAACATGAATTCATATTGTACTTAAAAAAAAAATGTCATTCATACTTCCCCCGAAATAAATAAAAAATTGTACTTAGTTCTGAGGAAATCTATAGCATCATTTAGTGTCACAATGTGCATCATATTTGGTGATGTTGGTGATACCCATCTGATAATAAATATTAATTTGTATAAATCAAAGGATGTGTACCGAATAGACCCATTGATTAGCCTTTGTTTCTCCCTCTCTTTCCCGGCTCAGAGTTTTTCTCGTCCCATCTTGTGAAGTATTAGCATTGGCAGTTGACCTTCAGAGACAACAGTAGCAGCTGTGGTCGTCGTACCTTCAACCATCCACTGTTGTGTGGTGAGTGACATGTCATGAGTGCCTGTGTTTGTGTGTGTGCGCGTGGCAATTCTCATGTGTCACTTTAAACCACAAATTCAAGCAGACCACGCAATGTCATCCTTGACCCTAAAGTGCAGTGGATCCCAAAAGCAGCGGGCATCATTCCCACACTCATACACTCCCGTCTCCACACACACACACACATTCCTCCTGATCTAATTATAGCCCCGACGCGTGTTCCCCCTCCCTCGTTCCTGCTCTCTCACTCCACCACCACTTTCCATCTTCTCCTTTTATTAAAGCTCTCAGTCCCCGTTCGTCTCTGCTCTCGTTCACGTTCCGATTTTCCTCCAACTGCACAGCTCATTTTATCGATGACATCATCTTTTTCAATTCATCTCTTTATGAACCTCCACTCAACTTGTGTGTCTGCATGACATTTATTACTCCAACACAGCATCTACACAGTATGTGTGTGGCACACATCAAAACTAGATCGCTTCATCTGACAATTTACAGTTTAGTAACGGTTTACAATTATGGCCCAACGTCATTCAAAGAGCTTGATATTCTGTCTTTGCAGAACACCCCCCCCCCCCACTAGGTTTACCATTAGAGCTACGATATTAATTTGCATAAAGAAATTACACTTATAGTACCCACACACACATACATATACACACACACACACACCATTGCTATATACGATGTAGTAGTAGTAGTAATTAATATTAATAATAGCTACAACATGTACTTTATTCAATAGTTATTTTAATGTGTATTTAAAATACTAGTTAACATATTGAATGAGAAATATTAAATAAACAAACATATTTAATATTTTCATTATATATTACAACAGGCCTAATTTTTTACAATATGCAAAAAATGACATTAAATGCATATAATGCAATATATAATAATAAATAATAATAATAATAATAATAGTAGCTACAACAAAATATTCTGTGTAACCTTCATCTTGAGCTCATAGAGGAAACAGGGACTCTCCTCAGGCCTCCATAGAGTGATACATAATTGATATACCTAACATAAAGCACTGTGCTTGCAAACTTCTCTTGTTGTCTCTTGTACAGCCAGATAACAAGAGCACACCGCTTCGTTCGGCTGTATCTGTGTTTAGCAGAGCAGATGGCTCTGGGGGTTTGGTGGAGGAAGAGTTTAAACATCTCCATGTTCTCTAAAAGAGCTGGAATGTCTCCCAAAACACTGCTTTCATTCCTGCCCTGAAGTTGCTCTTAATGTTTTTCCACCCTCTCGCACACACACACCGCATACTTGCCTACTTACACAAATAAGCAACGCTTTATTCGGCAGCTGTGATGTGCATCCACTCGCATGCTTTTCTTTGTTTGTCAACCGCAAGCATGCGAAAAGTTCGTCACGGCACTTTCGCGTTAATACACAAGCACCACGCTATGAGTGCATAATATAAATTAATCAGACAGCAAAAACACAAGCACACACATGGCGTCTCTTGTTACCTAACACGCTGACAGTGGTGGAGGCCTGAGTGTTACCCAGCGGAAAGGTGGCAACCTTGCAGGTGTATATGCCAATGTCAGCGAAACCCACGTCTTCTAGCATGATGGTGGCATCGTGCATGGTGGGCGAGCGGAAGGACAGCCGTCGCTCATATTCAGGCGAGATGGAAATGCCAAACATGGGGTTATACACTGCCAGAGTCACCCATCCAGTGGGCAGCTTCCTCTCCCATGAGCTCTGCGTCAGACTGAGGTTCGTGTCCACCAGCACCCTGCAGCTGAGGGTGACGTTCTTTCCCAACACGGCGTTCACCTTAGGCGGGACAACCACCTGACTGCCATACACCAGCCCTAGGAGAGAGAAATGCACACATCGTTAGTCAGGACACTTGAGCAGCTGAAGAAAAGTGCTCTTAAGGTCTTGAACCATCTCAGCTGACAAATCCGTTTTTATCCTGTTCAAGCTCTGATCAATCAGACGCCAAGGTCTCTTAGCACAGCTCCTAATTCCAAACGAGAAAAGTCAATTCCCTTTAGCTTAGATGTCTGAGGAGACGACGGATACCACACTGGTTAGCTGTCGTAATGTGTTGTGCTGTAAATCGAGCAAATTAAATACATTTTATTGTGTTGGAGGGAGTCTAAAATTAGCCCTGACATATGACTTGCTGCAAAAACCCTGATTTCTAAAATAAAAGTCTAAAAATGGGTCAGGAACAATGCAGTCAGAGTAGACTGGAGAAAAAGCTAAAAACTAAAGCCCGGCTGAAAAATAAAACATGTACTAACATTTAAAATAATGCATGAAATCAAATTTTCTGGAATGCAAATTACTATGTGCATTTACTTTGTTTTGTATTTGATTATAGTACAAAATAATGTTTTAAAATACAAGTAAATTAAATTCTGCTAAACTAATTGGCCGATAGTTTTTTTCCTGAAATACAATGTTTATTTGTTTGTATTTAACTATATAATCCAACATAATACATAAATCAATAAAATTCTACTAATATAACTGGCCATTACAGCACAGATCATATTTATTTTGTAATTAACGCAGTAGTACTACACATGAGTTTCATGAGTCTAACCTTAATGCGGAGTTCACACTGCACGATTTTAGCCCTGATTTTACCTCACTTTCAATCACGCAGTGTGAACGGTCAAAGACGCGATCTGAGAGAATCGCTGACATACATCACAGCGTCGCCAATACCTGTGAAATATTTGGCATACTAAATATCTGGATGTAAAACAATGTATGAAAACAACGGTGATCCAACGACTTTGAAATGTGTGCAGTGTGAACTCGGCATAAGTTTACACTGATTTATGTTTGTGTCTAGGCTTGAGGGAAGCGATGGCTCTATTGGATGTTCATGGTGTAACTTTCATCGAAGGAAAGAGCAAAAAATAAATAAATTACTGCAAAAACAAAACCCTGATTTAAAGAATGAAAAGTCTAAAATGGGTCAGGAACAATGGAGTCGCAGCAGACTAGAGAAAAAACAAACAAACAACTAAAGTCAGGCTGATTTGATGGTGTACAGAACAATAGCTGAGCGGCAAGAGCTCCAGTCTGCGCAGCTATTAGGCCCATAGGGCTTTAAAACAGGAACAGCATGGGCATTTACCACAAAAACTCTGACTGTTCTCCTCCCTACCTCCTTCTCTTCCTTTCCGTTAGCCTACCTTCCATCGCTCAGCCGTCATCATTTTTTCCTCTTTCCATTTGCCGAACAAAAGCTTAATTATGTTTGAAAGAGGGCATGTGTGTGTGAAATGAGTGCAAAAGTGGAGCGTGCGGATAAGACGGAGAGACGACCGAGGGAGAGACGAGTGCTAAAAGATGCCAAAGAAACAACAAAGGCCACATGAGGACAACCTGTGTGTCTTATTACACCAAGACAGCTGTGCCCGCACCATCTGAATCCACGTAACACAAACACACGCGAACAAGCAGCGCAGTCGCACGCGGCCTCTAACATGTGGCGACAGAGGCAAATCAATGTGTTCTGTGGGGAGATGATGGAATTCAGATCATCTGGTAGGATCTTCTCTGGATTCCCACATCAACAGCACATCAATCATCTGCAGGAGTGAACAGCAGTGCCACAGGACTAAAAGTTTACCACAGTACAATATCATTTTACAAATATCAGCACAATCTGCTCCTATTCTGCAAAGTTCAGAAGATCAGATCATCAGACAGCATGATTTGTGAAATTAATTACATTTCTTTATCCACTCTTATGTTGTTGCAAACCTATGGAAGCCCGTTTCCGCCACTGAATAAAAAAGGTTATTGTGACTTTCTCTCACAATTTTGACTTTTTTCACAGAATTGTGAGATATAAACTCGCAATGTGAGTTATAAAGTCAGAATTGTACAGTGGCCGAGAGCGCTCAACGCGCAGCAAATAGAAAAAACACCTGCAAATTAGGAAAACAACTTCATCAATTTGACAACACACGTGATGCAAATGCTCACAACACAACCAAACAAAGAAAATGGTTTCTTTATTTGTTTTCTATTTGCATGGGTTTTCTGAAATTGCAGTGCATTGAGCTCTCTCGGCCACCGTAGAATTGCGAGATATAAACTCACAATTCTGACTTTCTCAGAATTGCGTGATATAAAGTCACGCAATGTATAAAGTCAGAAATACTGATTCTGATTTATAGTCACAATTGCAAGATAAAAACTCACAATTCTGACTTTTTCTCAGAATTTTGAGATATAAACTCACAATTGCTAGTTATAAAGTCAGAATTGCGTGACGAGAGTTAAGAGTCCAGTTTGTAAAAATATATATTTTTTTTTTATCCATACAATGAAGTTAATGGTGTCCAAAATATTAAGATTCAAAATACTGTAATAGTAATAACTTGAGAAGCAAAATGACATTGAATAAGAGCATAAGAGCTTGTTTTTGCCACAGCCATATCACTCTGCAGCCCAAGACCGGTTGGCCAGTGAAGCTAAGCAGGGTTGAGCCTGGTCAGTACCTGGATGGGATCCCTTCTGGGAAAACTAGTTTGCTGTTGGAAGAGGTGTAAGTGAGGCCAGCAGGGGGTGCTCACCCTGTGGTCTGTGTGGGTCCTAACGCCCCAGTATAGTGACGGGGACACTATACTGTCAAAAAGCACTGTCTTTCGGATGAGACGTTAAACCGAGGTCCTGACTCTCTGGGGTCATAAAAATCCCATGGCACTTCTCGTAAAGAGTAGGGGTGTAACCCCGGTGTCCTGGCCAAATTCCCTCCACTGGCCTTTTGTTTTTTTTAAACAATTTAATAATATTGCATATGTTAAATAAAATCTATATTCACCATATAACCACTTTATTTGTGTTAAAATCTTTCATTCTTTCTTGTTGGTTGCTTAAAGAAAAAAAATCGGTATCGACCAGTTTGCTTGTAAAAATCGGTATCGCCCATGAAAAATAATGATCAGCATCACTAACTGTTACAGCACAGTGGTGCGAGATCCAGTGAGAAGCGTTTGAATTAGGACATCGGTAAAATAGTCCATGTGACATCAGTGGTTCAACCATCATTTTAAAAAAACTACGAGAATACTGTGTACAAACAAAACAAAATAATTACTTTATTCAACAACTGTAAACGATTTGGTATTGATACAAGATACATCATTTTGTTAATCAATTACTGTAAATCCTATCAGGAGTTTCCAATAAATAACATGCACACAATCAGTCTCATCTCTGGCTGACGTCAAACCAAAAGGCCGTTTCTTTAGTGTTGCCTAGAGAGCAAAGCTTTAGCACCATAAACACATTATGATCTGTCAGAGATGCTCTTCATCAAAAGGAACCCCAATCTAAGCTGAAGAAGACCCTCAAACCAGCCATCTCAGAGTATGAGAATCTCCACACAAACATATTTGTGTGTGATTGCTGGCCGATCGCTGACCTGATTCTGAGAATTAAAACCAGCCCCTCAAGCAACCGCGCCGCTTTGGTCCAGTCAGAGCAACACTTCAAACAAAACTAAATATCTGGATTTAATCTACAGTCTTCGCCATTCCCTTAAAGACCATGCATGTTATACAGTGACCAGCTCTGAGGAAGACAGTCTGTAATAGATAGAAAGGAAAAGAAAAGATGAAAAACAGAGGGTACAGATAGATGTTAAACACAACAGGCGGTGTGAAAGATCAGTGACGATCCTGTGAAGAGAATGCTGGAGCATATTCAGTCAAATAAACCGAAATACTGTATGCACACACCCACCCGTTCGCTTGCTCGGCCTCTCAAACGACAACACTAATTGCAACAAGCTGCCGGTCGGAAGATGTAATCGTAAATCAAAACCCGCCGCATTGCTTGGCAACAGACTCCAAACATTCCGCCGGAGCGTTTGTCTTGCCAGCAACGACCCTCCTTCTTTTGTCTAGAGGAGGAATAAAAGTGACAAAATGAGGCAAAGAAGAATCATAAAGGAAGTATGGAACAAGTTATATCTTCATCAGCACCAGTTGGTTAAAGCCAAAAGATGAGCTCACAGGAATGGATGAGCAAGGGAGGAAATGATCTGGAGGATTTCAGCCTGTAAATGTTGACTAACGTTATGCCGTCAGCATTTAAACAAAGGCATTTTAGGCCACTGAGTCACACAGAGTGAATGGGGAACGCCAAAATCACTGGGTTCATGACAAACCAGCCACAAAGTTTCTGTTTTGACCAAATGCAGTGTCACTCATATGGGTAAAGATGGGCACATTTTCAGTTGAGGGGAGAAAAAAAAAGATGCAAAGAACTGTATTTGACAGTCTATAAATTACATTTCTACTTTGTTCAGCCTGAGCCGCCTAACAAACTCCATAACTTTGTTTTGAAATTCATGCCGAAAACCTAAAATAATTTGCAGCCATGCAAACCTTACATTTCTTGAAGTAAATACCAAAGTAGTTATTTTTTTGCAATTCTGTTTGAAGTTACAAGTGGAGCAAAATACACACACTTTTGGGTCAAACACTTTGTCCAGTCTGTGATGAAATAAGCAATAAATGGTGGATCTGAGAGAATTGTCTGGCTCATATTTTCACTGAAAAAAAAAAAAAAAATTTTTTTTTCTTTTGCACTGTGAAATATGACCCAAATATTCCTTGACAGTTTTTGAGAGATTCACCAACCAAGTTCATTGCATTTATCTTCAGATCTGTATTAGACGATATAGAAAACCAGGTAAATGGAAAACAAAATGTAAATTATTATTAAATGCTTATTTTTCATCTAGGGTAAGGTCCAGAACCAATTAATAAATAAAAATAACGTTACTATTTAATAAACAAAATATGATCATAATACTTATATTATAATGTTCATTTTATGTAAATTAAACCATTAATGTTAATGTTAATAATCCTTAAGATTTATTCAGTTTAGAAACTCCCAAAAGGAACTATTCTGTCCTGCTCTTATTTACTTTAACTTTTTAGGCAAAAGCTAAAAATAAGGATTTCTGATAACATGCCTGTTTCAGACTAGTTTGGGCATGTCTAGCCACATTCTGCACACGGGAGACAATTTTACCAAAACCATGTGCCAAATTAAATATTCCCTAATGCACTAATGACTAATGCGTTTTATTAATTAAATTACTTTAGAGTCTGAGAATTAAGTTCAGCAGAGACAAAGCTGTGCACCAAATACATTTCTGAATGGTGTAATAAACATGCATGATACAAATTCATGAATGCTCACCAGCACACCACTGCATCATACACACAAATCCATACAGCCCGAGAGGTCAGAGCGGCACAGGAAGTTAACTGTCCTCACAGCAAGGACACTGAGCTCCCAGAAGGGTTCACTCTCTATTCTGCCTCAGTCAGCTTTTCCCTCACACGCGCTAGCTACCTGCAAGGTGTGTTGGTGCATGTGAGGGTGTCTGCGAGAGAATCTGCACGTCTGTGTGCTGTGAGGTGACGGGGTTCAATTTTCCCTCTCAAAGACAGTTTGTATTCAGTGCACATGGCAGGTCGCAATGGAGCCAGCACCTCTGCCATGACTCAGCAGATGGCCTTAACATTGCCATATCTTCTTCAAAATTAATATTCATGGAAGAGAAGGAAGGAGAGGGAAATATGTAGAAGGAAATTAGTTTGTCATTAAACAAGCTAAACAATCTCACTTCCCCTTTGCAAAAATTCCTCTTCAGGTCAAAATAATAAAATAAATGAAAACAATCTGCTGATTTAACCGAGGACTGCATGGAAAAACAACAACAAAAAAAAGCTATTCAACTTCTTCAGGAGATAAATAAATACAATTATTGTTACTAAAATTATTATTATGACTATTATAATGCACAGATCAGCTGGAACTGACCTCCATTCTTCCCATGTATGTGACAAACAAAGTCATCTGACAACCTTCTGACCTTTTTGGAGAACCTCATTTTAAAATATAACATTGAACAATGATAAATGACCATTGGCGATGTAAAGGAGCAGCATGTGAAGGCCTACAGGGAAACAGGTGTTCTGGACAGAGACAGTGAGCTTAACATGACTGCGCACACACACACACACGAGATGCTGAATGAAAATAGACCTGGGTGATTGAAGAGCTCAAGGTCGTTCAAAGAAAACGACAGGCGTGTAGGATGGAGCTTAAGGTCATATGACAATAGTGTTGTGTAAATCTGTACATAAAGACACTGACAGGCATTGATGTTAAGGGTTACACCATTTTTGTATGTAACAGCAGAAGTGGCTTCAGGTTTCATATAAATGTGGTCACTGCATCTCCAGCGGCCTGAGCACTCAGCAGGAACGCACCAGGGACTAGAGCAGGCATCCTCAAATCTGGACCATTCCTGCAGAGTTTAGCTCTAACCCTAATCAAACACACCTGAGCATGCTAATCAGAGTCTTCAATATCATTAGAAAAATCACAGGTAGGTGAGTTTGATCAGGGTTGGAGCTAAACTCTGCAGCAGATTGGACTTCCAGGGAAAGATTTGAGGAACCCCTGGACTAGAGGGTCCTCGGGTCCTCCGTGAAGACCTCTACCAGGGACCTCAAATAAGTCTCCTCCCTGTAAACAGACAAATAGCCTGACCAAGCTCTACACAAGGCATATCTCCATGAATTTTATGCTTTGAATGTTTTCAAAAAAATTGGTTTGAAGATGAAGCTCTATTTCATGATCCTACATGTCAGCTTTTACCTCAAACATTTAATACTGAACCAAGGTGTTCCAGTTTGGCCAGTTAGAATGACAAAGAAATTTCCCGTTTAACCTTTTAACAGCAAGACTTCAAAACACGACCAACCAGGCGAGCAATTCACCAGTTTTCAGCAGTCTGGCTTCTCAAAGAACGGCCAACAATTGGTGACAGAAAACAGAGCCACTTCACAGTATCGTGGTGCTTGGACTCGCTGAGCAAGAGATAAGCGAAAATGTGTGTTAAGAGACCGAAAGCGTTTGTGAAAGCCTGTGTTGTGACAGTCCGAGCAGCGGTGTCTTCAGGCCAGTAGTGAAGCTGATGCTCTCACACAGAGATGGTGGTTTTGGGAAGAGTGACTCATGGGGCTCCTTCAGAAAGCAACACACTAGCTCCAGTCTAGACCACAGAGAGGCCGGGAGCCTGCCAGAATCTACCCCATACCAGCACAAACAGTTAGCGTGAGGGGAAGGCGGTTGCACCAGAGGATTCTGGGACGGAGAAGAAAAGCGTGACGGAATCTCCTTTCAAGAACCCAAGTCAAATACAGCACGAGGAACCCCCGCAAAATCCTATACATGCACCCTAAAATAAATGTTTTGTGCATTTCTTTTCTCAGGGCTTTGAATGTGAAGTATAATTTAACAATTATTTTTCGAAGTTGTAAATATAAAATAAAAAGACTATTGGAGTTTGATGTGCAAGAAAATACTACTTCATTCTTAAATCACCGTTACTTGCCAAATATTTGTAATTGTTAGTGAAATTTACTATAAATTTGTGAGTGAAAATGGTTTACTATAAACAAATCCGGAAGCAGCACACTAGCTATAAATTTATACTATAAATTTTTACTATAAAATGTAAGAAAACTACTTTAAATACAGAAAATATTATATTACATGCAATTTACTATAAACTGAATGAAAAAAAATTTTTTTTGTAGTGTACAGAGTAATGTTAAAAAAGTAGTTTTTTAAGTTGTAAATAAAACAAAGATTACATCATTTTACAAGAAAATACTACTTCAGTTTTAATTCATTCTATTACTTGCCAATTATTTATGAAATTTACAATAAATTTGTGAGTGAAAATTGTTCTACGTCAAATTCTTAACGTAAAAAAAAAACTTTAAATAATATTATATTACACGTTTGTGAAATTTACTATACATATTTGAGTGAAAAAAAGTCAAATTTTTTGTATATACTGTTAAAATGTTGTATACTGTTTTTTTTTTAAGTTGTAAATAAAACAAAGATTCTTGTTGTTTTACAAGAAAACACTGTTTTCCACTTCAAAATTTCAAGTTTATTTGAATGTGTTCCTTTTTGCATTATTGTTTGTGAAATTCAATAGTAATTTCTGAATGAAAATTACAAACGACAACTTTTTTTCCAGTGTAACTGGTTTCAGTTATAGTTTGCCATATCTTAAATTAAAAGGAAGTTTGAAAAAGTGTTTGTGAGTTGTAGGATTTTGTTAGTGAATTTTGATGATTGTGTAATGATATTATTGATGAAATTGCAAAATCAACAAAATATAACAGCAAAGCTTCACAAAAGTGCTATTCTGGTGTGACCAAACACAAAAATAAACCCTTTTTTTCTGTAAAAACCCCTGATTGTGCCACGTGACTGAAAAGCTGAAACAGCACAATGGCTAGCGCAGCAATCCAGGTCATATTCTAACGCTGAGTCACAGTGTCTCTGTTCCTCAAGCTTCTAATCAGTCTTCCTCACTGAGCTGCATTTCACAAGCCACTGTTTTCTAATGGTCAAAACAGCAATGGAAAAATAGCAGTTTCTCATCTCCTACGTCTTAACACTCTCCTTATTCTTCCTTTTGCTCCAGACGAACGAACCAATGTTTTCATTTTACTTTGGTTGTCTTTTTTCCATCCCTCTGAGGTTAATATCATTCCATATGCCTGGTTAAAATGAGACCAGAGTGAAAGGAATATATAGGAAGAAAAAAGGGAAGCAGCACAGGAGAAAAAGACAGATAGGTTTCAAATGCTTTTGACTAGTTCAATACGTTCTGGCAAAGAGAATTCACAATATCATCCGTCTCAAAATCAGATGTCGCTCTGACTATAACAACATTTTGAGAATAAAAAAACCTTCAAAAAAGGAAATTCATGTATTTGAAGAATCTTTGAAGCTGCAGTCCGTATCTTTTTTTGGTTAAAAATGATCCGAAATCAATATTTGAGTAAGTACATAACCAGCCAGTGTTCAAAACTATCGCCTGCCTTTAGCCCAATTCACTTATAGCTTATAATAATGTTTTCTAATATGAGTGGTACGGGTAGGTTTTCGTGGGAAATTCGAGCATGGCACTGCGTCATTACTGGGTCTGTAAACATGAAGTTTTCCCAGCTAGTAGGCTATCGCACTTGAGGATGCGGTGTATAACCTTTTCTCACAGCAGCTAGAATAATTAAATGCATCCTTTTGATGGCGTATTGTGATCCAGAAAGGAGTATGTGTTTATGAAAACATGTGAATGAAGTTAAACTATATTCCAGTTTTAAATGTGCTTTTGATTACAGATCGCCTGAGATTACACAAGATTTATATTAGAAAAAAACAGTTCTAAGGGAGCATAGTTTGCTTTTCGGGTTAAAATAATTTATTAATATAAAATTTGAATGGTATGACAATTAGATATTAGACTGTACAGAAATTGAAATTTAATACACACTATAAACCATCATGCTGATGTTGTTAATTAATAATTTAAGAAAAAAGCATATTCCAAATATAATAATACTTTGCACGGTTTGATGTGATACGAGTAGTATTTTGACATAAACATAATGACTGATTATTTGTACATCCATGATAGAACCGAAAACGAATATTTATTTACTGTTATAAAGTAAATATATATACTGAGTGAAGTCCATTCTTCGCTTTTTCGTCCTTTCAAGACATCATCTTAACAAAAAAAACTGTTGAAAATTAACATTCTGTAAAAATGTATCTTCAAAACATTACAATAAATTCAAACACAATAAAAACATTTTATTTATAAAAAGCATTATTAGCAACACTGATATTAACAATAAGCAAAAGAATGTCACGTTTTTCAAATGGAGAAAATAAAAGGACAGGAGTCATATCAACTTCATTTTAAACTACAGTTTTTAGGTTTATAAGCTGTTTAGTAGGCTAAAGAGTTTAAGAATAATTCACTGAATAATATTCTCTAGAATATTGAAATAAGCTATAACAAACAAAACATGCATTTTATTGCATTTCTTAACTGAAAATAAATGATGTTTTATCAGAATTATTAAAATGCTTTTGTCATTCTAATTATGAAATAACTGCTGACAGCGCAGTTTATCTATGCATTTACACAGAACTATACTCAAACTGCGATAATTGATAAATAATTCTTTTATGAAATGTATGATGTTTATTGGTGAAATAATGGTTCTATAGTTGTATAAAATTTATTGTGTTTCAAACAATGAATCTTGTTTAAAAGTTAATGCGGTATCCGTGCTGGAGCTTCTCCTGATGTTTGCTCCAAAATCAGTGTGTGTGCCACTACTAATGTGTTGTGCTTCAAACATTCTGATCTCCTTTCGTTGATGTTCTTAAATATCACGTGAAAATCAATACAACAACTTTAGCATATGTAACAGATCCACACTTGGGTAGACAACATGAACTTGTTCAGTGAGGAGATAATTCATGAGCTACTCTTACTTAACATACTGCACTACACATTCACCTCAAAACATTAGATATCTGTGCTGGACCGTGCCGGAAGAATAAATTAAGATGTTCCAGAAAATAGATGGCGACAAAGAGGCAAACTTACATACTGCATTTAAGCAAAGCTACAGATAACTCATTATAATAAGATTAAATTAAATACAATTATACAATAACATACTATTTAAAGTAAACAATACAATAAAATGCAAGAATAAAAAATGAAAATAAATATTAAAAATAAAATAAACCAAAAATAATTAAATAAAAACAAACAAATAAATTGAGAGAACCATTAAAATGGCAAAATTTGCAGCAAATAACTTGACTGTACTCCTCACACTAAGCTATTGTATGGCTTTAAAAGGAACTCATAGTATTGGACAGATCATTTAGACTTTTATTTTGCTTTTTACACAATCAGTAACCTGTATGGAAAAGCTTGCTTCAAACATTCTGATCTCCTTTTTGTGTTCCACTGAAAAAACACAACAGCATATGGTTTGGAACAACATGAAGGTGAGGAGATCATGAGCTACTCCTTTAACTGTATGACATTTAGATGTGACTCACATCAAAGCTGAGGCGGTCTGAATAAAAACCAGCCAAGCCCTTCATTTCTCTGGGCCTAATTACAGAACACCCCATGTGCGCTCAACCCCAACGCTCCCTGCAAGACCCTCTTTTTCCACAAGATAACATAAGAGGTTTCTGAACAGTGATTTCCTTCCTTCTCCACTTCAAAACACTGCTAATCACACCATCAACTATCCCAATTTAATGCTGTTCTCTGGGCTCTCAGCACACCATTCACCAAGCAGCAGCAACAGGAAGATTAATGAAACATGGCTTTAATGTGTGTTGCCAATAGGAGGAGAAATGCTTTTCTTATGGGAAAGTCTCAGTTGTTTCCGCTGTCCAGCCAACTTGTTTCCTCATTCCCTACAACTTCTCACAGAGGCTACACACACTGGGCAATGATACCTACGTTTTGTTCCAAAACCTCACTTCCTATATAGGCAGCACCCTAACAAATCACAGAACCTCATAAATTACCCATCTGGAACACTCTAGTCAACATCGGCAGAAACTCCACATAGTACACAAATTATGTTCCTCAGGGGAGTTGATGTTAGCATGTCGCTACGCTAACAGTAATGAAAATAAGTGCACTAAAGTGGAGTTAAAAACTATTTTAATTAGACTGAACTTTTTATTTCATTAAATCCTGAAACGTTTATGTTAAAGTAACTTTAGAAAGCTATATTTCTCACCTTATCCACCATCTTTGATTTATTTACACTGAACTTAATGCAATAAATTCTGGGATTGTTCTCTCTGTAAAAGATAAATTACAGTTCAATTTTTGGGGGTCAGCCGGGTTTTCTTTTAAAAGAAATTTGTCTATTCAGCAAGGACGCATTAAATTGATCAAAAGTGACAAAAACATTACAGAAAATAAATAAATACAACAATAGCACTTTCCTACTTATCAAAAAAAAAAAAATCTGATTTTTTTCATGAAAGCAAGCATTTTCAATATTGATAAGAAATGTTTCTTCAACACCAAATCAGTATATTCATGTGACTGAAGACTACGGTGCTGAAAATTTAGCTTTGTCATCACAGAAATAAATAACATTTAAAAATGTAAAGCATATATTCAAAATTGTGATAATATTTCAGAATTTCACAGTTTTTACTGTTTTTCTGATCAAATAAATTCAGCCTTGGTGAGCAGAAGAGACATCTTTCAAACACACACAAACTCTAAAGTCTTACAAACCCTAAACTTATTTTTCTTTCAAGACACCTTATAAGGCAACATAATTCAGTTGCCTACACCTTCCTTTGAGCCTGGTGTGTTTTTATAATGACTTAAAATGCTGCCTACGTAGACAGCTTACAAAGTTTTGAAACAAAACAGTTGTCTAAACAAGGAAGAGATGAAATGCCAAATGCTATGACAGAGCAGTGATTTTGATCCAGACTGCATGTACAATATTTAGATCAGACTAGTTAGGTCATTTGTTTCTACAGTTCATCAAGATCTGATATAAAGGGCCGGTTCCAATCTCAAGCACAAATCCCGTTCTGGGATGCATTAGCATGGGGAGGACAGATTCAAATACACAAGGCAAAGCGGGTCTCAATGATCTGTCTGACCACAAGTCTCTGATGGGACAGATGGACTCTTGCTTCAAAAACAGCCTGTTTTCAGGTCGGCCCGTCAAGTTTGCGCTGCGACAGGGAGGGACTGAGGAATGAGCGGTTTGGGCGCCGAATCCATGTTTGAGCGTGGGAGACGCGAGTTCCTCGCTGTGGTAGGTGCAGCAGAGCTCCAATAAGGCCTCCTAAACAAACAGAGGTCTGAACCCATGAGAGATTTTCTAACGTCTAGGAAATTTGCCCAGCATATCATCCTAAAAAAAATCCCTTTTCAGAGTCCATATCCCAGATAGGAAAACAAGGGAGAGGGTGGGTACATGCGCTCACACACAAATTCAACTCCGCTTTGCCAATGCGGAGGACGTTGGAATACAATAAGTTAACTTGAATGATGAAAAGAGAGAACGAGCCAGTCTGATCTCACTCTGTTGAAGACACCCTGTTAGAAAAGCACTGACTCAGAGGTAGGCCTATTTCTATCAACTGAACTGCGACTCCGCATTCACTTTACATAACTCACATAAAACAAATACACTAATAGGAAACTATGTTGCATGTTGACACAAAATGAGTCAGATACAACAAAATAAAGATTGTGGTCATGTTGTGTTTTTCTACAAGATCCAGATTTTGCCGCTAGGGAGCCAATCATACTGTTTTACAACATTTTAAAGATTCAATGTGCATTAAAAAGGAAATAGCAAAAATCACAGATTGTATCTCTTCATACGCTTCATATGAAAAAACGCTTATTTAAGTTTTAAACCTTATACACAAACTATTCAGATATTATTTCAGTAAAGCTGCTGATGAGTCTGGAAATGTGCTGAAGTGAGCAATGCATAATAATGAACTGACAATTATTTTCATGTTACAATACACACACACACACACAACGTTCAAGAGTTGTAGATTTGTAAGATTGTTTTTAAAAGAAGTCTCTTCTGCTCACCAAGGCCATTTATTTGATCCAAAATACAGCAAAAGCAGTAATAATTGTGAAATATTTTTACAATTTATACTAACTGTTTTCAATTAAATATAACCATAATAAATTTGCCGAATTTTTACAATTTATACTAACTGTTTTTCAATTAAATATACCATCCAGTAAATTCATTTTATAAAATATCTCAAAGTCCTTCAATTTTCAATCATTCAAAAACATCCAGTCTTCATTTTGTTGAAAATCATTCAAAAACATGTTGCATAAAGAGTTTTTCAAACCATTTTTAGGATTCTTTGATGAATAGAAAGTAAAAAAAAACAGCATTTATCGGAGTCAGTAAGAATTTGTCCTTTTTTGGAAACAAATGAAAGAAATTAGGCTAAAATTTAAGCACACATCAAATTGTTTAAAAGCAACAGTAAAGACGTTTATATTTCTGTAGTTCAATAACAGATATTGTAATATATTCTGCACCTCTATAAACCATCATCTTTTTCTACTATTACATTCAATTTAGACAGCATGCACACAATACATGAATTAAAAGCTGTCGGCATGAGTGTATCTGAGTGTGAATGCACACCACACAAACCTGTACTAAAGCCAACAAGACTTTCTTTCATAAGCTCCAATTTAACAGCACCAAGAGACTATCTTATTAAAGAGTGAGAGGAGACAGATGCACTTGGGTGGGATGCAGCAGTCAGATGCTCTGCACATGGTTACAGCTGAAAAACACAAGATAAAATAAATGAGTACTTCAATTCAAGCAAACGCCGACAGTCTTTCAATCACGAGCCCTTCACAAAATCAAAAGACTTCCGTTTCTGTAGTCCCAGAAGTTAAAAGGTTGTCTCCTGGAGGCATCAATACCAAAGCATTCACATCAAGGAGTCAGAGAAGGAATGTTAAACCATGAGTTCCAAGAACTTCAAAGTCCCTTATGTGTATGATATGACAACAATGGTATGCATGATGAGGATGATGACAACAGTATGTGTATAGTCACATGCAGAGTTTCACATTTGCATGCAATAATGACAGAAAACGTTATGCCACATCAGACCGAAGCCATTCAGTGACGTCAGCAGCGAGGAGCTCGGCAGCTTTTATAATTACAGTCACTGTATAACGTTCCATCACGTTTGAAAGAAAGGGAACACAATTACAGCGATCCTCATCTGGCGTGGCTGTCAGAATTGCGTTTCAGAGCGTGTGCATTCCAGAGTGACAAAATGAGAAAACCAGGAAGGACTCCATCAGTGGAACGCTATAAAAAAAAGAGACGCCAGCATACTAAGATACTGAGAAGTTTGAGTGCTCCAACCAGGCCGAACAGAGATCAGGAACTGGGCTGCAATCTGGATATTTCCATGAATGATTAAAGCACGTGTGCATCCACAGTGGAAGGATTTTAAGAGAATCATTTCCAAAAGAGGTGGCTAGACTGTTATCCTCTGGTTGAACTAGGGACACGTCGTTCAAACACACCAGCAGAAAACTAGTGATAGACCAGTTTTCAAATAATCTGTATATCTTATTTTAAATCTTAACATATTTATAAACAGAATCTAATTTCTGTCATTTATTTAACATATCTGTGATATTATATCACAGTATCACAGAGATGTACGTGAAATTACAGATCATATACCTGTCATAATACAATCTGTGCGAGGGTGAATATTTAAACTACTGAAAATGCTAGAATTTTCCATTTTGTACAATTTATTAGAATTAGAAAAAAAAGAAGTCATAATTAAATTGGAATGACAAGCCATACACATTAATTTCGAAATATGAATTTTGATTGATTTGCACTAGCCAAAAACAGATTTACAATAAGCAATGTAAATAAATTCAAGTTGGGCAAGTATTTAAATGCTCAAATGCATTCGGTCAAAGACAGAACTGAATTATTCTGAATTAGCAAAAATAAACTGCTGAACTGTGATTGGCCGATGCTTTGGGCAATAAAAGATTTAAAATAAGCAAAGTACAGAAGTAAATAAAAACAAGTAGTAAGTAATAAAGCTAACAATAAAGTAAATAATTAAATTCAATTTGGTCAAGTATTTAAATAATCAAATGCAAACGCTTCAAAGACAGAACTGAATTATTCTGAATTAGCAAAAATAAACTGCTAAATTATTAATCAAATTGATTCACTGTCAAAGCACAGATTCTCACCCCTACATGTTAATTTAGAAATGTCAATATTCTTGAATTTAGAAGTTATAAAATCATTACAAACCAATGGCAGCTGACTACTAGTTTAACACACTACTTGTGATAATCCAAAGAAGATCCAAAGAGGTCATGCAAGACAATGATGTGAAGCAATGAAGAGGGCTGCTTCAGAGGATCAGCCAGCCAAACATAGTAGTTCACACCCCAAAACGCTGATAAGTGAAGCGGGATATTAGACAACTCTTGTGTGGGAAACGAGTGACCACTTCACGGTCCCAGCATGCCTGTGAAGACTTGCTGAAAACCAGCACAGACTGGTGTTCACTGATAAGTAAAAGACACTGCATTCAAAGTGAAACAGAACAGAAGGTCGTAACAAAGTTCTGGTTTTCATTGAGCCAAAAAAAAAAAAAAAAAAAAAAGAAATACACAAATAAAAAACACCCCACAATGGCTCCATCTAAAACATTCAGCACCAAAATCGTATGAATGTGTACTGATCTGTAACAATGACCTCAGCATCAGGTCAAATCAACATTATGACTCCAGGTAGTGTGGAGAATGTTCTTAAATCAGAGTCTAATCCGCTGCATTCCAAGCATTTTAAAACGGGCTTAAAAAGCTTTCAGTGCACCTCAACAATACACTGCACTGCCTCAAAGAAAGTTCACCAAAAAATGCAAAGTTGCTGAAAATATAATTAGCCTCATCATGGCCATCCAAGATGTAGATGAGTTTGTTTCTTCACTGGAAGAGCTTTGGGAAAAATGTAGCATTACAAAGGGTGCCGTCAGAATGAGAGTCCAAACAGCTGATAAAAACATCACAATAATCCACAAGACTCCAGTTCATCAGTTAACATCTTGTGAAGCAAAAACCTGCATGTGTATAGTAAAAAAATCCACGATTAAGGCCTTTTCACTTAAAATGTGTCCATAATCCATTGTATTTCCTCCAATGAAAAAGACCATCATCTGTTGTCCTCTCACATCAAAATCCACCCACATTTATTCAGAACTGTTTTTGCATGTAAACAGTGCCGGATCTGTGCATATTTCTCTCTTGATTCAGTCAAGACAACGTTTTGAATGAAGAAATCAATATTTAGGATAGAGGACTCGTATTTTAACCGGAAACAACGGTTTGAAGTCAAACAATTTGTGATGATGAATTTACAAACAAGATGTTAATTTATGAACTGGAGTGGTGTGGATTGAGACATTTTTACCAGCTGTTTGAACTCACTCTGACGGCACCCATTCGCTGCAGAGGATCCATTGTTGAGCAAATGATTCAATGCTACATTTCTCCTAATCTGCTCCAATGAAGAGAAACTTATCTACATCTCAGATCCTGAGCCCTGAGGGTAAATATTGTTAAGCAAAATTTCCATTTTGGGTGAACTATTCATCTAAAAAGCGGCAAAATTACAAACATCATTGAATATATGCGTTTTTGTGAATCCCTTACTGGATTAGCATTAAGAATCAAGCTTATTTCCAGGGTCACTTATCAATGCCTTCAGGATATTTTAGAGATAACATCAAGGTTGTCCCACAGACAATGCGGGTGTTATACAGAAAACCAGTGGCCTTATGATAACATGCACCATTACTAAGTGCAAGTCTAAACTATCAGTAAATTATCAAACACACATACATAAAATGAATAGGCCTCTCATCAAAACCTTCCAGGGCTGCGGGCACACACAAAGAGAGGGTTGAAGTGACAACACCCCAAACACAAACAGCCTTTTGTAAGGAGCGCTGTGGGCACTCTGAGAGACCCTAGGGATTTCCATGTATCCCGGGACAATCTGAGAAATATCCGAAACCTCCAAACAATGCAGCAAATACGCATAAACTGGGCCAGAATAAATAATTTAGGAAGCACTATAGAATGAGATTAAAGATACAGAATCAAACAGCCTTGAGAAGAGAGGAAAGGTGGGGAACTATGGGAGAAAAAGACACCATGGCAACAAAACAGCACTTAAGTAAAGAAACAAGTCAGGATGGATTACACTTCGCATGAAATCTACACGCTTTCCTTACTCTATGTCAGGGGTTCCCAAACACGTAGCTGGAGCCTCCCCAACACTGCGCATTTTGCATGTCTCCTTTGTCTGACACACCCATTTCAGGTCTTGGAGTCAGTGTTGCCAACTGCTTTCAATTTAAAGTAGTTAAAACTGGTATCTAAATGTCACTAGATGACATCATAATGGCAAATTCACTGATCTATAAACACAAAGAAAAATAAGGGCTTAAATTTGTACATTTTTGGGTACAACCGCTTGTCCCTGGAGCAGTACCCTTAAAAGCACATATTTGTACCTTTTTTACCCCTAATAGGTACATATTAGTACCTTAGAGTAGTAATATGCATGCACCCTTAAGGTACTAATATGTACCTATTAAGGGAAAAAAAAAAGGTACAAATATGTCCTTTTAAAGGTTCTACTCCAGGCACAAGCAGTTATACCCAAAAGGTAAAAATGTAAGCCCTTATTTGTCTGTGTGTAAAGATGAATATAGATCAGTAGGCAAGAGGAGAACTTAAGGTTTGTCCAAGAAGTTGCTATATTTGTCCCTAAACTTTTGAAAAAAAAAAGTCTCAAAATGGGCGGGGTAGTCACTAAATCTAGCTACAAAGTAGCTAAATTGTCAACACTGCTTGGAGTTGCTACTAATGAGCTTAGGAGTTGAATCAGGTGTGATTGATAAAGGAGACATGCAAAATGTGCAGTGTTGGGGAGGCTCCAGGAGCGAGTTTGGGAACCCATGTCATAACATCATGCAACAAGATGACTTACAGGTGTTTTGCGATGTTTAAACGGTTCCTCCTGGGCAAGTTTCATGTAGAGAGGCAACAATAAAGCAAACCATTACTAGGTTGACTTTTGAAGTTCGCAATCAATGACTGTCATTTACAAAACTCTTTACATAAACGTATGTAAAACAATGTTATAACGGTATGGGAGATATCTCCAAGTAGTCTCTTGCACAATACTACGTATTGACCTCAAAACAAGACGAATCGCCTTCGATTATGAATGCGGTATTAGGTATGTTCGCCTTGAAGTGGCGCCGTGCGGAATGATCAGTATATGACATCAAAGTACTGCGAGAGTGATTCGAAAGCATAGGATCTGTTTGCTCTCTTATCGCTCTCGCGGTACTGTGATGTCATACACCGATCATTCTGCTCGGCGCCGCTTCAAGTCGAACACACCTAATGCCTAGCTTGTCAGTGAACCACGGCTCTGTGCAGCAATTGCCGCTCCATCTAAAAGCAGGTGATGGCGATTTACTGGTAATCAAGAAACCGGATTTACTGACGAAATGCGCATGATAATCGAATTCGATTAATTGCACAGCCCTACCACTCACTGGACATTTCACTTTGAAAGCGTCACAAAAATTACACGAAACAAAATGACATCAGAAAAGTTTTTCCAATAAGCCTGGTTAGAAAAAAAAAACAAAAATTATTATGTTTAAATCCATAGTAGAGTATTCAAGCTATGACTTGCTTTCAAAATCAGAGCAGAAAATGCAAATTCTTTGGAATCATAATAACACACTCCAAGTCATTTCCAGCAGCAGAGCACAGATCACAAAAAATATCTATGACCACCGTCCTCCACTGACAGCTGCAGAAAGTCTAATCAAGCCATAGAAAGATGTTAGAAACTACACACAGGGTGAAAATGTCACTGTTAACCAAAGACCACAGGCTCATAGAAGACACACAGCTCATCTCCCCACCCACAGAGAGACAGCTGCTTGATGAGGAGGTCACTGAAACCCGACTGCCCTTCATGCTCCGGCAAAAAGCTGAGCCGGTCATCTCAGAGATTAATACTGCACTCAGAGATCACGGACTGTGTGTTTGTTTCTCTCTTACGTTAACAACAGCACCATCGCAACACACACGCACAGAGACAGCATCCTAAGCTGGCCTCTCCATTATTGCTTGGGCTTAATCCTCTTTTGCAACAGAGGGACAGATGAATGAATCCCAATTCTCTATAGCACTGACATCTCATTAAACATCACAACATTTTAAATCGATCTGTGTCTGCTATTAAATCTCCCTGTGATCCTTCATTTCAGAAAAAAACTGTCTATTTTTGTTCTTTTGAACAGAGCACCTCAGTCTGGGGGAAAAAATAGCTGTCAGCGCTCTGTTTTCAGTCTTTGATTTGAGATGCTAAGACAGCTCATCTCGATCCTGCAGGGTACAAAAGAAGAAAACTTTTAGTGGAGAGGTGCAATATGCATTAGGCTAGCTAGTCAAGTACTTGTTATAGACCAAGAAAAAATAACATTCAAACTTTAGAAACAGATTTTCCTCTATTGGTCGCAGAAACCATATTTTTATGGCTGTCGAAATTGAGATGTTTTCAAAAATTCTGTCATTAACTTCCTGTCATGTCAAAAAAGTATTCTCGCAGCTTCATAAAATTACAGTTGAAACACTGATGTCACATGGACTATTTTAACAATGTCCTTACTACCTTTCTGGACCTTGAACGTGGTAGTTGCGTTGCTGTCTATGCGGGATTAAGAAAGCTCTCGGATTTCATCAAACATTTCTTAATTCATGTTTCGAAGATGAACGAAGGTCTTACAGGTTTGGAACGACATGATGGTGAGTAATTAATGACAGAATAAAAGTGAACTATAAAAGGTGAACTATCCCTTCAAGTGGTCTCATCTGAACGGAATGTTAATGCAAACAAGTTTTTAGCATTTATTGAATTAAATATTAACGTTTCTTTTCTAGACGAGCTGGAACCAAACTGGTCACAAATCTAGACTACCATTCAAAAGTTTGAGGTCAGCCAGATTTATTTATCTTTTGTGAAATAAGTCTGCTTAACAAGGCTGCCATAATTTGATCAAAATACAGTAAAACAGTAATATTGTAAAATGTTATTACAATGTAAAATATCTAGTTTCTATTTTAATACACACACACACACACACACACACACACACACACACACACACACACACACACACACACACACACACACACACACACACACACACACACACACACACACACACACACACACACACACACACACACACACACACACACACACACACACACACACACATCTTCACATGCAACACATCACATAAAAATACGTGCCTCTGTGCACTTTCTCTGCGACACCGTTTTACGTACCTTAGTGCACGTTTTGCCGCAGTTTCAAAGAGAAATGTCCACTGAGTGATGCTAAAACACGGTTAAATACGTAAACTTGGCACGTTTTTATTACGTAGATATAGGTAGGTACATATTGCTGTGTTTTTATTACGTTGCTACAGAAACGTATTGCGGCAGTTCAGAATTCAAATATCGGGGTCTGTCCCTAAAAATTAATGCTCTATCGTGTTGGAAATATGCCCTACACCAAACCCAACCCTAAACCTACCCGATTGTGTTACTGTTAACAAATGCAAAACTGATATAAAAACGTATTTGTTGATGCAACCGTGCCATTTCAACTTCCTTATATGCAGATTTGAACTGCTTTGTCGAACCGTGATTACACGGGATTCGAACCGGAGCTCCTCGTCTCATAAGTATGTCTCTGTACTCCGTGTGCTAACGATCAAACTTACCGCCTATGAAAACCCATAGATACGAGGCTGGATATGTGCGATGCTAACATTCAAAAGCATCAGTTTTCAAATCTCCCAGCTTATTAATATTGTTTTGAAGTCGTAACATGATATTCTTCAAGCTAAAAATTACTCTTTATTAATCAAAACTCTGTAAATTTGTGTGAAAAGGAGTAAAAGGTGTCATAGATGTACTGCCTCTAGTGTTTGTTTCTTTTGGAAACTGCAGTAATGTAGTTATTGGTACGTATTTCGTGTCTCGCTAAAAAGTGCACCCAGGTACGTAAATGCCATGAGACCAGGTAGCTTAAATGGCAAAGCTGAATTTTCCAGTTATCCAGTCTTCATTGTTACATGATCCTTCAGAAATCTTTTTAACATGCTGATTAAGAAATATATTTTTATCGATGTTGAAATGTGCTGGGTTTTTTTTTTTGTGGAAACCATGACACATTCTTTTTCAGGATTCGTTGATAAGCAGATAGTTCAAAAGAATAACATTTATTTAACATAGTAATCATTTGTAACATACTTTACTGTCACTCTTTATCAATTTAATGCATCCTTGCTGAATAAAAGTACTAATTTCTTATTTTAAAAACATTTTCCAACGGTAGTGTACATGTGTAGCTCTGGGAGAGTTTAAAGGGCGACATCAGAATCACAACCTGGTACAGAAGGTGAACTCACTCTCTATGAGCCCCTGCGCCGACCGGCTCTCACAAGCACAGATGAAAGGGTCTATATAAAGAGGTCATTCATTATTCAACCTCGCTCCAAAGCAGCGTCAAAGTGGAGAAATTTCTACTCCTACAACCACAAAACATGCATGTTTTTCATAGGTTATTCATGAATAAACAATGAATAAGGAAGCTGGCTAAGACATCTTAATGTGTACAATGTATTGATGTCTTAATGGTCCTGCGGACAGAACACTTTGTTTTACCTCACAGATTCCATGTCACAAGCATTACAACATTATCAACAAAATCATGTTACAGATGGAGCTTACTCGCAGATGCACCGCCGGCCCCGTCCATTCTGTCTTGATAAGAGAGAGCACTCAGGGGGCCGGATAGCAGTGATTTAAGCTCTAGAGAAATACCTAGAGATTGAGTGTTGAAAGGATTGCATTTAACACCACTAATGCTTCAATTCCCACATCACCTTTTAGTGCTTTTATCGATCACAGAGAAGAGAGTCAAGACAACAGTCAAAGAAGAATTAGAAAGAAAAAATTGTTATTTATATAATTTACTCAGTACGAATATTATTAGCCTCTGATATTAGTGGTTCCTGGTTTGGGACTGGCATGAATTTAAGGCCCCTGGAGATGCTGATTTTTCCAGACCAGAAGGTGCGGTGTGGTTCCAGATAGGCACAGGATCCGACACTAGTTCCCTTTTGGTGGAAAAGGGGTTTTGGCTGACACAATCGGGTAACTGAAAATATTTTTTTTCCATGTCGTCAACATGAATTTGTATTATTGGTTGTTAAAGTGTAGTTTGTAGCATGTGATAACACAAACCATAACTCAAATCAAGTGCTCAGGCAGAATAGGAGATTTTTTTTGGAAACTAGACTTCTCTCTAGTGATGTATGCTGGAATTCTCCAGACTTCTCCGGTGGTCTCAAAAGGATGTAAATATTAGTCTAAAATAGTTTTACTTCAATTAATTAAATAGCAATTTAACACATCAGAATTATGACACTTAATTGTTAAATAAGTACAGAAAGGTCACATAAACATAGCTGCTACTGATATATTTAAAACTATTTACCATTCATACTTGTTGATCTTATGTTAGATAATACTTTAGGAAACTCAATAGTCTTCAACAAAAACATGGAATTTGTACTCAAGCTAAGTAACAGAACAACTAAGTGTACGCTATTCATAGAAAGTACCATGATATCTATACAAAAAGTCTAGATACTGATATCACTCGACTGAAATAACACGACGCGTGGAGAAAATCTGCCTTTAACAAAGAAAAAGGCCTGGGAGAAAATTTTAAGTCCAAGTTATTAACCAACCAATTTGATTCAGGGATAAAAATGGAACACGGTGACAGAGACAGAGAGAGAAAAGCAATTAAGATGACATGAATGAGATGGAGCGAAGAGCAGTTTGAGAGAGAGAGAGAGAGAGAGGTAGAGAAAGACCGGGAGCAAGGGAAGGAGGGAGGGTGGGATACACAGAGTGGAATGCCAGGGCTAATCCCCAGCTCCTGTGTGGTATTTTAACTGTTATTCTTTCCTCCTCTCTCTCCTCATTCCCCTGCCACCATCACTCACTGCAGTGCAGCGAATGACCACACCATGTCTGGACAAACCTAAGGACAGGAGACGCAGTGGCCGACCCCACTGGACACAAGGTCTTAGTGTCAGCCGTGCGTCTGGCCTGACAGGTGTCTCCTTAAATGGTTAGTTCACCCAAAAATGAAAATTCAGTCATTAGTTACTCACCCTCATGTCGTTCCAGACCCGTAAGACCTTTGTTCATCTTTGGAAGACAAATTATATATTTTTGATGAAATCCAAGAGATTTTTGACCCTGCATAGACAGCAATGCAACTGAAATGTTCCCAGACACAGAAACATAGCAAGGACATCTGTAAAATAGTCCATGTGACATTAGTGGTTCTATCATAGCTTTATGAAGCTGCGAGAATATTTTTTGTTCGCAAAGAAAACAAAAATAAAGACTTTATACAACAATTCTTCTCCTTGTCTCATCCGCCACCATTATCGAGAGTACCACAACTCATGCGCATTGTCTTCCTCTGCTCGTATACAAGGTCGTGGTTCTCTCGATAATGGTGGAGGACTGTCCTGGGAGAGAAGAAATTGTTGAAAAAGTCACTATTTTTGTTTTATTCACGCACAAAAAAGTATTTTCGAATGTCACATGGACTATTTTACCGATGCCCTTACTACCTTTCTGGGCCTTGTGTCAGTTGTGTAGCCGTCTATGGAGGATCACATAGCACTCGGATTTCATCAAAAATATCTTAATTTGTGTTCCGAAGATGAACAAAGGTCTTACGGGTTTGGAACGACATGAAGGTGAGTATTTAATGACAGAATTTTCATTTTTTGGTGAAGTATTCCTTTTAAAAGAACAGGATGTTTAGAAGCCACAAAATGCTAAGAATAAGCCAAGTCCCAACCTTTGCTCCTAGACCAATAAAAATGCTAATGAAAGATAGAAAGTTACAAAGTAAAGCTTTAAAACATTCCATCTCGCTCCAAACGTTTACTGTAACATTTACCTACATGTCACAGACAAAAACGGCAATTGCTTTCATGCCCAAGGCCTTTGGTGAAGGAATTTGCTGTGTGTGAGTGAGTGATCGATGGGGCGCGAGGACGCCGTCTCGCGCAGACAAACCGGTCACTATGGATACCGCCCCACTGTGCACGAGCCCGAGTGCGGTCTGACCTCTGCCTGCATGTGTCCCCTACAGCTGCAAAATGATACACAGCTGAAGCCCGTTGCTAAAATAAAGCAACTGCGGTCGTGACAGGTGTGCTCGCAGACACTCGGACAGTCAGGGACCGAAGGAGTTTGACTGTCAACGAGAATCGTGCCTGTAGGGAAATATTGTTTAAAATTGAACTGCAAGGTTGCAGGTATGACCAGCTGAAAACCGCCTTAGACCCGCTAGAAACCAGGTAGCAAGCTTACATTGAATTTATTTCATTTATTTATTTATTTTTGCAGAGATGCGTGAGCAAGCGAAATGCAAAACCAAATAAGCGCCAAACAATGCAAAATGCAAAAGGTCATTTAAATGTTAAATGCAATACTTGTGATGAAGTTACCAGGAACTGTGAAATGCTAACGTTAATCTGGCTCACAAACTTCTAGTTCAGTCCATTTTCAGATTAACTTTCAAAAAACGAGCTCTATTTTTCTGCTACGACCACGCTTAACAAAACAAACAAACAAAGAGCGCAACATTTGGCGTGGATTAGGAGCTGGCAAACAATGACTAGCATTCCACCGCCTACATAAATGTCAAGGGGTTACTTAAAGTATCTGACTATTCTTTAAAGACGTGAGGTTATAAATAAATATGTATTTATATATACATATATAAAAATAGCGACTGTTTGTTTTTCAGTTTCTGCTAGGATGTTTCCATGGCAGCTGAATCTCAGTCCTCGTGCGAGATTCCTGCGTTCACACAATCAGCGTAGTTTGAAGGAAGATAGCGGACTTAGACAATCAAGATGGCTAGATTTAGGTTCCAGAGGAAATATTTTGAAGGTATCCAAAATGAAATCGGCTAAACCTAAGTTTTGGAAACTTTTTGTAGCACAAACGACGTTGCACGGTGACGTTTTGAAGGACTGTCCGCGAGCCTGAACGGCGTCATGTTCACGCGCTCAATACTTTCCACAGACCGCTGGATTCCCCCAAAGTTTGCCAAGGGCTTGTGCGCGCACAATACAGCAAATCAGGCATGATCAAACCTACCTGATATAAGTGACAGCATGAGCAGGACTCTAACATTCAGTCCCGGGTGGATCGGGTTATTCCTGAGATAATGTGCAGTCATTGTCAGCACCATATCGCCGCCCGTGCTCTCGCTTCTCTCGTTCCCCGAAACTCTGAAAGCTCCTCAGCAACAACTCCATAGGGACAAGGCTGCGTCTGGACCGTACCACTCCGCCTCTCCGTTATGGGGGTGTGTAGTCTCACCTGAAGCGCAGACCATCATTTGCTAAACAAGATGATGGACAAAAGTAGCTGGCCGATCATCATGCTATATACTTATATAGATCATCAAGTACTTTCATCTAGGCTATATTTGATTTCTATGTAATAAATTGTGTGTGTGTGTGTGTGTGTACAGCATAAATATATTAGTGATGTCAAACGATTAATCGCATCCAAAATAATAAAAATTTTTTATGTAATATATGTGTGTGTGGTATATTTATTGTTTATATATAAATACACACATATACAGTATATATATTGAAAATATTTGTATGTATATATTTGTATTTATTATATTTACATTATCTATACATATATTTAATATTCGAATATAACAGATTTTTCTTAAATATATACATGTGTGTGTATATATATAATAAATGCACATATATTATGTAAACATTTTTTTATTATTTAGGATGCAATTAATCACTATTAATAATTTGACAGCACTAATGTGTGTGTATTGTGTATATATATATATATATATATATATATATATATATATATAGGCATATATCTACAACTACAAATTATCACATATAATCAAATATAGCCTTGCTGAAAGTAGCAATTTATCGGAGTCTGCAAGAAGATATCTCATATTCTAACTGTTTTGTTTCACCAATATTTTTTAACACAAATTAATGTATATGATGATTATATTTGTTGCATGTAACAAAGCGTTGCATGCAGTTTCACATGCATTTTTTCACTGTTATAGTGCCACCTTCTGTTTAATTGGCAGAAATATGCATGCAAGCCCGTGAATAGCTAGTGTCGGCATGAAATAAAAATTCACCCCAGTAAATTTATGTTATTGTTGTAAAAATGTAGCTTTTTTACCTATCTTCAATTTTGGGTGTAATGCCCACATTTAAAAATCCAATCAACAACCAATGCATTAAACAAAGTTCATAGGCTACACAATTTTTTTTCAATAATCATTTTTGATAATCACTTTTTCGATAAAAAAGAAGAAAATATCTGTCGCTACTTCCATTTCTGAGAAACGCTGTTGTGGATTGGATCGAGCATCTAAACACACTTGTTGCTAATCAGTCAGGGTCGTGTCCACTCATGATGAGGGAGGTGCCTGTGTTGAATACACTGATCTATAATAGAGAATTATATAGAATATAGAATATACTATATTTAATAGTCATTATATATAGATCAGTGGTTGCATATATCATGTTTGTGAATTTAGGGGCGGGGCTATTTCTTTTTAGGTAGAGGCGTGTTTGTTTTGGTGATTTCAAATATTAACAATGTTTCTCAGAAATCGCTTACTGCCGCTTTAAGTTTCGCGACAAATGGCTACTGTTAACCTCGGCTAATAGCTGCAGAAACCTGACTGGTCGTAATTTTACTATTCAAATTTCCTTAAATATGGCAAACGCCTTTGGCTGGATTCCGAATTAAGTTCTCATCAAATATAACATATTCAAACGCATTCAAAATTAAATGCTAATTGTACCAATGAGCACATAATGTTATAGCAACAACAAATGGCCACATTCCCACCAAATGTGTGAACTAAAGGAACAAAAGGAATACAATAAAAATGCGTTTCTATTTAACACTTCTGTTACTTAGTGGAGGGATTGTCGCCGTGAGTTGTCCCACTTGTTGGTCCAGTTCCACAAATGGCCACTAATTTTCTGTTAGCATCAAACGTAATCCCCCTGTACCCCCTGCTAATCTGCTCAGCCCCCTTTTTAAGATTTCATCTAGAGTCCAATCTGTGCTTTTCTTCCCCCAAAGCCACAAGAAAACCCCTCACCCCATTGCCGTTACCTCTTGGTCTGAGTCTAATTGGGACATATAGAAATTAACACACTAATCCTTCCAAACAACAAAAGCACTGGGCGGCTAATAGTTCCACCCCATTTATGCCAGATCAGCAATTTGTTGACTTTCTGTCTTGTCTCAATCCATCCAGGATAAGCTTTTGCTCACTCATTTATCTGGATGGTAGGAGCTAGAAAACAAAGAAAGAAGTGAGGCTATACGCTATCCTGTTCCCCCTACTGTTGGTTTGATTTATTGGACAGAGAAATTAATATTTTATCTCCAGGGCATTGTTGATCACAACATGCAAGAAAAAGACTCAAAAAAGAGGTTGATAACTGAAAACAAAAATAAAAGGGAGTATCTTTACTGTAGATTTGGCCTTTATAAAGCTGTCTAAACTATTTCCCAGGAGTCGCAATGCACCATCAACAAAGTCAGCTCACTCTGTTTCTGATATCTCCTCCATGAAAACAGCACATCAAAGACATCGATCCCTAGACTCTCCCACCACCCCTCGGAAGAAAGCATTTTGCCTCATTCCTTCAGGATCTGTTTCTTTAAGCAGCATAAATGAGCTGAACTTCTCCTCATCAACAATCTCACAGAGAGACTCCATCCATTCAGCAGAGGTTTTGTCCATCTGCACCCAGAAGGTTTGGTTTACAAAGACTGGCCCATCATTATTGTTCCTCCCACTAAACCCTAAATCCCTTTTTTGTTGTTTGTTGACTCGATTTTTTTCTAAGACAATCCATGAACCGAGCAATAAATTCTCTCTCTTTCTGGTTGTTAGACGCAGGCCAGTTTAGTTTTTCAGTGTGAGGGATGCCTATTGGAAAATAATGTTCTGGGGAGACTCCGGAAATTTATGAACATCTCTATTCGATGTTTTCTTCAACTGCTGTAATGTGTGCCAGTGTTTCATCTTACTGTTTGGACAGGAATTAATTTAAAAGCCAATTTCCCTGCTAACTCATTCTTTCACCATTTGTTAATTTGGAAAAGGTGAAAAAACTGAAGGAAAACTGGGCACAAGTTCTCACCTGGCAGTGAGAGAGGGACTATTTATGAGCTACTCCAAGTGATTAAAAAATCAAGGACTTACTCACTGGGTGACTGACAATTTGATGATGGATAAATTAATTCTGATGTATATCCCACAGTTCTTCTCTAATGTGTGACAGGGGATCGATAAAGTTTCATTTCTTCTCTATGTCTGGATGTTTGTCTCTGTATTAAAGTAAAAATGTTCTGACTACAGTATATTCCAGAGATTCCTTTAGAGGGTTTAGGTCAAATTAAAGTCTTGTTTTGTAGCTTTTATCTGCAGTCCACGACATTAAGATGGATATAAACATCTGTCAGTCTTAAGATATGACCCCTGACCACAAAACCAGTCATTAGGGTCAATTTTCTGAAATTGAGATTTATTACATCATCTGAAAGCTGAATAAATAAGTTTGTCATGATAGGACAATATTAGGCAGAGATACAACAATTAGAAAATCTGGAATCTGAGGGTGCAAAAATCAAAATACTGAGAAAATCGCCTGAGAAAATACAAGTGCGAATATGATATATATATATATATATATATATATATATGTATTAAACTAAAGTATTTTTTTGCAGATTTATCTGTAATTTGGTTTTATGTTGTGCTTTATGACTGATATAAACATCAGAGAACCAGAAAATAGCCAACATTTGATCTAATTTAGAGATATTTGATTTGTATTTGAAACACCGGTTATGACCGTTGACCTTTAGTCTTTCTATGAATCAAATCATTACATGTATGTCATGAAAAAAAAACTAATAAAAAAAGATATGTCTAATTTACAAATATTTTCGTTAGATAGCAACAAAACCCTTTAAATTAGTCACTGGGCAAGCTTCCCTCAAAGAGGTTTTGTTCTCTAATGGTGTGATGCCATGGTAACATTCAAATGGTAATTTATCCTGAACTCGAGTGATAGTGCAGTTGATCTAGTCCTCATCTTGCTCCAGAGGTTGTCTTGGAACCAGAACAAATGGACATACTTTAGAGCACTTGAAATGCAATTGCTCGAACCTGTCGTTTCAAACTCTGCAAAGTGTTTTTGTAATTTATCAAGCATTACGTGCCTGAAAGATTTTCCTCAATCTAAACACTTTAATGTTTAGTATATTTTACCTCCTGATATTTTTCACCGTTGCGTTTTGTAAAACCGTGAAGCGTACCGAGGGTGTTGCCTGCTCCAGGAATGTTGCATGAGTCCTCAAGGACCCTTAAAAGAGGAGGTTTGGTGCACTCTCTTTTGTACCAACACATCCTGACTTAACTCCCTCCTTGCACAGCACACTACAGTTTATTCAAGTAAATACACTACAGTATTTCATAAAGCTGCAGTTTTAAACATTTCCTAGACAAGTAACATAGAACAGCCCCCCTTGGACAATAAATCATGTGTCTAATTTCATCATATAGCATGCCAGTAACCAGCACTCGAGTTGCAGGGAATGAAGGGTGTCTAATGCCGGCTTGAAGGATGGAGGAGCTGTTTATGCATTCGTGCTCTCAGTCTCATTTTTGTGTTCAACCTCATCACTCAACGTGAAGCGTTCTTTTTATTCTCATTCTTTTATTTTGGATTCAATAAACAAGTCTTTTGCTTTATAAATACAGAGTGCAAGATCAAAAACGAAATGTTTGCTGTCAGGGCCAACTATGGGCTTTCCTTTGATTAGTTCGGCAAACCCCAAATTACTTCAGTTCTCAGTCAAAACTGGGATGTTAGTGAAGTACTAAAGTGGGATCCAGTGTCCAAATCCATGTAGTCCTAGATTAATTTCCATCACAATGGTCGCAGAAGGCAGTCAGTGATAGGATAAAACCAAACCAAGTTATATAAACCGTGGCAGATCACTTTGTCCATTTAGCAAGCTGTTTCCCATGAAGATGTCAGTTTTCGAAATGATGACATGTAAGGAACAGTGTTTTTGACTCTTCTTGTCATTTTGACCAATGTTTGGTAAAGAATACAATAGAAATAACACATTGTTTTTGATACTGGAACCAGGATTCGCCAGGAACCAGCAATATCTAAACAAACATAATTATATAAAAAATGCTTTTATAATTACACTTACATTTATTACATACTTTTATCCAAAATGCTATGTCAAGTCTTGGTTAGCCTAAAGCAGTACACATAGCAAGGTTATTTATTTATTTATATAATCAATAAAAAGAAAACAAGTAGATAGAATAGAGAAAGCTAGTGTTAGAGGCCTTTTTTAAAGAACACAAGCAGTTAGAAAACGAATAGAGTGCAAGTGTTAGAAGGTCAAGTGTTTTTTTTAATAATAAAAAAATAGATAAAATAGAATTAGAATAGAAAGTGATAGAGTTAGAGGGTCAAATTACTTTAGAAAGTGTTTCATCTGTGGTCTTTATGGGTCATAAACAAGTTACTTTCTTTCAGAAAGTTTGTATCATCATATTCAATCATATCTAATCCAGTTGTAGCCTAAATTTTCTAAAATTTTAAATATACTCTATTGATATTGTAAATTTAAGTCTAGAAGGGAAGTCCTCACAAATACAATTTTAATTGACTGTTTAAAAGTGTCAATATAAAATATAGGCTACTTATCTAGTATATGCATTTAATATCATTTTCTAAGAATCGTTTTAAATTGAAGCTCTAAACTAAAAAAACACAGCGTTCATAAATTAATAGCAGAATTAATTAATAAATAAAAAATTTATTTCTCAAAGTTCTTTAATAGATTTGTAACCCAAGTCGTTTCTATATAAATTTTCAATTGAACGAAGAGTCAATGAAACAAACATCTGGGGCACGTTCAGACTCACACCGGCGCCAAACGTTTTGCTACGGTTTCCGGGTTGAACGACATGTAATATATGTCCGCTGCAGCTCAGTATACGCAACAGTTGAAGATATTAGAAGACATGTTTGTCGTAAAAGTTTTAGAGTAACATAGCATATCAACATGATGATGATGAATTTGTAAGTAAATGTAATTAACATAAAAATAAATTCACAAGAGCAAGTATATTGTTTGCACATGTTTATTTACATTAAAGGCAAAATAACTGAAATAATAAGAGCACAATTATAGATATGGAACTTCTTTAAGTCTGTCTAAATATCATGTAGTAATTTCAATGTCTTCTGGTCCACATCCTTTCCTGAAGGTGTGCTAGACGCAGATTAATGTAACATAAAAATACTATACATATTTATATATTTAGCTATTGTATTGTGGAGTGACACGTTCATAAACTTGTCTATGCTCCTCTGATTATATAATGGTAAATATTACAATATCATAGCACAACAACAGTGATCAGCAATAATGATAAGCCTATACTCACAATAACAATAAGGTCATATAGATCATAACACAGTCTCGGAGGTAAGAAGTGGATTGTCCTTCACCTGAAATTTCTTTTCATCCTGAAATGCGAGGCAAATGTTGGATCACAATAATTAGGAACAACGGTTTCCACAAATCCCTTCACTTGATTGGGATGTTCTGTTTTATTCTGGATGGCAAGGGCAGTGACTGTAACATCGAGCATATTTTGCAGTATTAAACATGTATTTATACCGATTTCATCAGGCTCTGAAAATTCTTCAAAAAGAACACAAAGAATGGCCTTCTCAGCTGCCATAGTTGCAACCCCCTGCGTCATCAGAACAGGGCGTTCAACGCACCACCGTTTCCGTTTAATAAACGTTTGGCACCGTTTTGTCGGGGCTGAACGCAGCCCAGGTTAACACCCCAGACTTGTTAACGCTACAGAACTGTCATTTCCATGTCAACTATAATTAATCTTATATCGCCACCTTGTGGTTGTTCAATCATCAGTCAACATGTTTTTTGATCCATTTTATGAATTCTAAATCCAGACATCATCATTAATTTACAAGCCATGAATCAAGCAATAAATAAATCTGATTAGATTAAAATCTTAAAGGATGAAGGAATGACTTATGACTTGGCTCTTGAGAGTTGAATGAAAAGTGATGAGTGAAAAGAGAAAATTCTGAATGCCACAAAGGCAGAGGACATCTCTGCTGACATGATGGATACGCTGCTAACGAGCCCTTCAGCCCACAACACAGGAAACAACAGGTGGCGATTAAAGGAGATAGATGAGAGTCTTTGGAAGGCTGGCTCGGAAAAAACAGTCTGATGAGAGATTCATTACTGTTTCTGAGAATGGCAAGAGAAATTTAAAGAGACAAACAGGAGAGAGACATGAATATATTTTAGTGATACTGCAAATGTAGGTCTAGAAGGGAAGTCTTCACAAATCAGATTTTAATAGAATGTTTAAAAAAAGTATTAGTGTGTTAAATACTGATGTAGGTTCTTTATCATGGAAGACTGAGAGGAACAGACTGAAAATGAAGAGGAATTTTTTTAAATAAAATTCTAATTATTTTTTTATATATTTTTTTATTAATTTATATAATGAAAACAAAATAAATGTAAAGTTAATAGAGAATGAAAGCAAATGTTTTTCACCGTTTATTTAAAAATGAATAAGAAATCACAAAGGTAGCATTTGTTTGTAATCATAACTCACACATATTGTCAACAGACAGGAGATTTTGATTAATGAAACAGCTGTTTATAAAAGCAAAACTGGTTTAAATTGAAATCTATTTCATTAAATTGTAATTGCATTTATCAATTACAAACAAATGTGAAGCCCCTGATCTAGAAAGTATTTATCCCTTTTCCTGCCCTCATAGTTTTGTATTTTATACTTAACTTCATTTACATAAATTCTCCAGGCTGCACCCCAGATTCTCCCACATTTCACAGCATTTGTCCTATTAATCAAACAGAAATATAATTCTGTGCTTCAGTAGTGGTGCAGGTCTTTGTATCAGAGTGCTTAAGATACTTTAAAGCTGTCTTAATGTGACTAGTCCTCTCGTAGATATGCATCTGGGACGTCTTCATCCTCGATTGCAGTGCTGAGAGCATTTGGAAGCCTCTCGCTGTCCTCAGCTCTTGAGACTTTCAGTTGTCTCTCAGCTTCCAGCATCTGCTGTCGAATATGTTCCACCTGGGACTGTGAGAGCTGCAGATTGTTCAGTACTGTCGCAGAAGCTTGGTCAGCCCCTGGAGAGGACAAGCATGGTTAAGCTATTTCTACATATGGCTAAAAGTGCAATTCAACAAATGACCACCAAGTGGAAGCAGGTGCCAAATTTCAATAGATCTCTACACTAAATCATACTTATTTCAAACTAATATGATGCAAATTCATGTGCAATTATGGCTCAATAATAACTGACATGTTGACATCCCCTATGGTGACATTTTGCTCTTCACTAATCTTTTTAATTTTATGATTATATAAAACATGCAGCTTTTTAACCTCATATTAATTGAGACTACATATTATATTTCTGCTTTTAAAAGTAATTTATCACATCACAGGATCAATAAAAATGTATTAAAACAGACAATTTACATACATTCATATAATTTATATATAAAAAGCATAGATTCTAAAGGATCATGTGACAATGAAGACTGGAGTAATGTCTGCGAATAATTCGCCTTCCCATCCCATGACTAAATTACATTTTAACATATATTTAAAAAGATAAATTATTTTTAAATTATTATAATATAATATTTTACAGGTTATACTATTTTAATCAAATAAATATGAGACTTATTTAAAAAAAAACTTATAAAGTGCAATTATAATATAATATAATAATAACACTGATTATTCCTATATTATTCCACTATTCCTAGATTAACCAAAAATCTTGACATTCATAAAAAAAAAGAAGTGTTAATCTAAAAGCCTTAAATGCATGTTCCAGTAAAATGAAAGCTACCTGCATTGAAAGCCGCCTCTGCTGCCAGCTTCGAGAGATTGATGGCACTCATCCAGCAGGATTCAAATCGTTTGCAATCATTTCTCCTGTCAATTACCTAATTAAATTAAAAACAACTTTGCAATCAATTTCATTAAAAAGAAGGTATATAACCACAGTGTCACAAAAACACAACTACCACTAAATACAGCAAATTATACTTCTAATTTGAAAGCTTGTGAACTATAACTCACTGTATTTTTCAAGTAATTACCTCCTGACGCTGCCTGAGAATGAGCTGCCAGAATGTATCCTCATCTGCAGAAGCGAGTTTGCTGATGGAAGCCACATAGCGCTTGTGTATCGCCACAAGACTGTTTATAGCCTAGAGAAGACAATGTTAGTTGTTTTTGCTATTTAGTATGTTGTTTTTGCTATTTTTCTTTTAATAATGAAAATGAAAACAACTATTCTGATCGTTTTGATTACCTTAATATAACCTGAGAAGGAATCAAGCAGTGCTAAAGTAGTTTGTGAGAGGTAAGTGTTAGCACTGCCTGTGACCAGAGATGATGCTCTACGCACCAGATCTTCATGGGTCAAATTTTCAGGTTTCTAAACAAGACAAAGAGGAAAGAGTGGTTAAGAGGGTTGTCAGAGAACAATTTAGTGGAAATTAACATTAAAGAATTGTACATGCTGGATTGTAACAACACTATGTAGAAGACTGAACTCACAAATATTAATGAACTCATGTTGACATTACTAGGTCATCTTCATGGGCCATATAATCATGCTATTTGATTAATATACATGAGCCAAGCCTTGGTAGGCCACTATTAATAAATTGAGGTCCTACACAGATGTACTTGACTAAAGTTGTATAATGTAGATGTTTCATGCTGTTTTATTGAAATGCTATACATTTTCTCTGATATTTACACACACTATCTCCCATTAATGCTCCCATCTTTGCACACAAAATCTGCATAAATAATATGCAGATTTAATCTCCATGTTAACCCTCATGTTCTGATCTGGTAATTTTTACCTGGAGAGAATTTTCTTTAATCCAAAAATGCTAGTTAATGTTATCGCAATGGACTACAACTTACTGACTTTGCACACACATGCAGAAAAAACTTTCCCAATTTTTTTTTTAACTATTTTTGTACTTTGTGGGGTGATTTTCCCCTCCACCATGTTACACTAGTGGCATCATAACCAGCCTACAAAAAAAATGCTTATACATTTCTCGTTATGCTATTTTATTACCAAATAAAGAATTCAATCTTTTTGTGAACTTGTTTGGCTGTTTTCAATTAGCACAGGCTTTGCATTTCTTTTTGGAATTAATTGTTTGTAAGCCTCATCTGAGTTTAGGTGTCTCAGTTTATTAGTAAACATATTATCCACAAAAAATACCTTTGTTTCACTTAAAAACTAAGGTGCATAAGCTCAGATCAGTGAGGCCTATAAACAATCAAGTCCAAAAATAAATACAAAACCTATGGTAAATTAAAAGAAAACAAGTTGACAAAAAGATTGAATCAAATATTTGGTAATAATAATAAAGTATAAAGTAAGATATACAAGACATTTTAAAAATGTTATTTTTGACCGGGAATATACTAAATTAGGTCTTCCAATACAGCACAAAGGTTGATAGATGTCAAACCTGAAATTTCAACAGTTCAACGGCAAGATACAAGTAGAAATAAAATGTATTATATTTAAATGATTTAAAATGTAAATACATAAATAATAATAAATAAACTCAATTAACTGAATGACTATTTTTGTATAGTCTTCTAAAATTACAGCGAATTATATGTGAAGAACATAGCAATTATATCAGGAATGATGCTAGCCTATCTATTGAACTGCACTTTGTGTACTAAATATTAGCAGCTATAACAACCAAACAATCCATATTCTAACCACAGTATCATGGCACAGACCTGGATGAATGGAACAGCACACAGAGCACCTGTGACACTCAAGCTCATCCAGTTCTTCTTGAGGAGTGTGGGCAGCACTGCCAGTCTGCGGCTGCTCTGACAGGAGCTTCTGCTCATCAGGGAAGCTGCACAGCTACACAGAACATAATGACAAAGCTCATGTCAGGAACAACCTCAGTTCAAGGACAGCGCTTCATATACACGACAGTTTAAACACACGAAGCTAAAATGAAACGGAAAGTAAGCAACTATAACTGTCAAAAGCATCAGAGCGAATCTACAGACAGCGAATCTACAGATATATGTTTGTGTAACGCAGCTTTTGTTCCATTGTTCATGACGGTACAGAAACCACAAATACACTACAATCAGGTTTCATGAAATTAAGTAAATGTTGAAGAATGAGACGATTAAAAATATTACACACAACCTCAATCCAACAGCAAACAGTTTCCTTCTGTACGCCGCCATACTTGAGATGAAGAAATGAAATTCTCCCTCTATCGGCGTTGACAGATAATTGCACCCTCAGATCCTGTTTAATAATAATGAGCCTTATGAATATTTAAGAAGATTGAATACATAGTGAATTGCGCTACTTCTACTACTACTAAATATTTTAAAATAATTAATTTTAAGAGTCATTAAGTGTCACTTAAGGTTAATTAAGTATTGTTTAGGTAGTATAATAATAATAATAATGATGATACTGCATAAAGGATACTGAAAATATAACGTTTAGAGGCCTACTCGTTTTTATACAAATTTTATTTTAGTCTATGTGATTATTAAATGTTTTGTCAAAAGAACCTTATGGTAAACTTTTTTGTTTGTTTTATTTACGTTTCTACTCCACCGTTACAAGATCCAATTAAAATGCTGGGTTGTTTCAACCCAAATTTGGTTCAAATATGGACTAACCCAGCTGTTGGGTTACATTTTTACATTCATTTTTAAACCCAAAAGTTGGGTCAGTCCATATTTGACACACAATTTGGGTTAAAACAAACCATAATTTTTAGAGTGTTACACAGCATTGCATTTTGTTAATGATTTGTAGCCTCTTTTTGTTCATATATGACTGCCACAACCAGTCCTTGCACTGTCATAACTGCCACAACCAGGTCTGCAAGTACACCCATTCTTTCAGCAATGCCATGACATTTAATCCAAAGCTTGGATCCAGATTTACAGGTACTGCAATGTGCTTTTGGTTTAACCTTAGCACCCCTCTCATATGTGACCTGAATTACATTGCAACATAACAATATGCCTATATTATTTCTCTAGTTTCTACATGCAGTTTATGATTTAGGCCTAAAAATAAACCAAAGATTTTAAATTTACATTTATGCATTTAGCAGAAGCACTTACAGTGATTCAGGTTATACATTTATTGTCAGTGTGTGAAAGATAGATTGTTATTTTAGTATCTATTACTATTCTATAATAGTATACAGGTGCATCTCAATAAATTAGAATGTCGTGGAAAAGTTCATTTATTTCAGTAATTCAACTCAAATTATGAAACGCGTGTATTAATAAATTCAATGCACACAGACTGAAGTAGTTTAAGTCTTTGGTTCTTTTAATTGTGATGATTTTGGCTCACATTTAACAAAAACCCACCAATTCACTATCTTAACAAATTCATAAGACCAAAAAAAAAACATTTTTTAGTGAATTGTTGGCCTTCTGGAAAGTATGTTCCTTTACTGTATATGTACTCAATACTTGGTAGGGGCTTCTTTTGATTTAATTACTGCCTCAATTCGGCGTGGCATAGAGGTGATCAGTTTGTGGCACTGCTGAGGTGGTATGGAAGCCCAGGTTTCTTTGACAGTGGCCTTCAGCTCATCTGCATTTTCTGGTCTCTTGTTTCTCATTTTCCTCTTGACAATATCCCATAGATTCTCTATGGGGTTCAGGTCTGGTGAGTTTGCTGGCCAGTCAAGCACACCAACACCATGGTCATTTAACCAACTTTTGGTGCTTTTGGCAGTGTGGGCAGGTGCCAAATCCTGCTGGAAAATGAAATCAGCATCTTTAAAAAGCTGGTCAGCAGAAGGAAGCATGAAGTGCTCCAAAATTTCTTGGTAAACGGGTGCAGTGACATTGGTTTTCAAAAAACACAAAGGACCAACACCAGCAGATGACATTGCACCCCAAATCTTCACATACTGTGGAAACTTAACACTGGACTTCAAGCAACTTGGGCTATGAGCTTCTCCACCCTTCCTCCAGACTCTAGGACCTTGTTTTCCAAATGAAATACAAAACTTGCTCTCATCTGAAAAGAGGACTTTGGACCACTGGGCAACAGTCCAGTTCTTCTTCTGCTTAGCCCAGGTAAGACGCCTCTGACGACAACTGTAGCCAAATTCCTTGACACGTCTGTGTGTGGTGGCTCTTGATGCCTTGACCCCAGCCTCAGTCCATTCCTTGTGAAGTTCACCCAAATTCTTGAATCGATTTTGCTTGACAATCCTCATAAGGCTGCGCTTCTCTCGGTTGGTTGTGCATCTTTTTCTTCCACACTTTTTCCTTCCACTCAACTTTCTGTTAACATGCTTGGATACAGCACTCTGTGAACAGCCAGCTTCTTTGGCAATGAATGTTTGTGGCTTACCCTCCTTGTGAAGGGTGTCAATGATTGTCTTCTGGACAACTGTCAGATCAGCAGTCTTCCCCATGATTGTGTAGCCTAGTGAACCAAACTGAGAGACCATTTTGGAGGCTCAGGAAACCTTTGCAGGTGTTTTGAGTTGATTAGCTGATTGGCATGTTACCATATTCTAATTTGTTGTGAATTGGTGGGTTTTTGTTAAATGTGAGCCAAAATCATCAAAATTAAAAGAACCAAAGACTTAAACTACTTCAGTCTGTGTGCATTGGATTTATTTAATACACGAGTTTCACAATTTGAGTTGAATTACTGAAATAAATGAACTTTTCCACGACATTCTAATTTATTGAGATGCACCTGTAGTTATCGTTAATAATTAGTTTTAGTTAGTTTCAGCAACTTTTCTGTATCCCTCACCCCCCACCCCCTTTTATTTGTTTATTTATTTATTTAAATTTGTCTTGGCAAATGGCTGACATTAAAATTAGTTTAACATTTGAATTAACACTCGTCCCCTGCACTTTTAGAAACAGGTGATTCTGTCCCCCGCATTTCTTTGCCCCACCGCCAATATTTCCACCCGCCTTCTCTCATTTGTTACTTAGATTTGAGATAACTAACATTCAGCCACTCACAAGGCGAGTCATCTCTTGGGCGCGTCTTCTATGAGCTTCAAATCTCTCGTTATCATTCATTCATTCTCTTCTTTGTTCTTTGGCAGTCTGGGATAAAATGCACCCCAGAAAAAAGGAGAGGACAATTATGTTCTATGTCGCGATGATACAAACTAATTAAAATAATAAATGTACATTCTGCATGTTCAGAAGTGAGTTGCCCTGTCCAGCAAATAATGTAAACGGTTTGTGTCAGTAAATTGCCCAGTGCAAAAAAGAGAAGTGGTGGGAACCTGGTATTTCTATTTTCTTTTTTTCATGTTTCTAATAGACATGTACAAGTTCTTTGAAAAACATCTATGACTTTTGAAACATGTCTACTCTTCATGCTCTATGTTAACTATGGTTTCACTAATAATAAACATATATTGCATAAAGCATCCATATTTGTCCATGACCATGTTGATTAGAGTATTAAAAACCCGAAAATTATTAATTTAAGGTACATTTAGAACAGATAAAAATGTGCGATTAAATTGCGATTATTCACGAGTTAACTTATGACAATCATGCGATTAATCACGATTAAATATTTTAATCAATTGACAGCCCTAAGTTAAAATTAAATTGTAACTGTAATTAAGACTAAAATTAAATGTAGGCTTACGCTGGTAACTCATCAGTGGACTTTCCTCGTCAATATAGGCTATATTTTTTCAAAATTTTCTCATTCTCGCTAATTCAACTTTTTATATGAATGAACCTCTGAAGGGAACTGATTGTCTTCAGAAAAGTTTCGATGGCATTTTCATTTGACCTGATAAGTATAATTTATGAGCTGCTTTGTTCACAGCCGTTACCGGGGAAACCGCTATATTTATGATGTTCCAAAAGCACCTCCTACTGGTAGAGAATGAATGTGCATTTTCAATAATCCAATCTGCAGTTTTTGTTCAGATCCATGCGAAAATCCACCCACATAAACCAGTTTTAAATAACATAATAATTTATATGTTTGACTCATCGCTTTTCTTAAAAAAATTGTGTAAAGGTTCAATTGTGAGGTTTATCATTTTATAATTTATTTAAGTTTTTTGATAAAACTTGCATCTCAACGGTAAATCAATTGCTATTTCGTGGTCTACAACATGAAAGCATAAAAGTGTCTGCTAAATGAATAAAAGTAAATATAAATGTAAATGAAAGAATCCCATTATAACGTGTACATGAAAAATGTAGAAATATTGGACTCAATTATGGGGCACCATTGCGCAGCAGCAAGCATCATGACAAAAAAGGAACCTCAAGGTTGATCTAGGTAAATGTGTGCAAATGTATAGGGCCCCATTCTTATATTAACTTTTAGCACTTTGATGTTATTTCTAGCGAGAAATTAGTATTATAGTAATTTAATATTTGTTTAGTTATCACCAAAACTCGTTCTATTTTGTTGTAGATCCTTAAACCGTTACGCTACCTCAGAAGCCTTTCCAAAATCAGTTTCGTGAGGTGCCTTCGTGCAAAAACGCTGCCTGCAAAGTCATTGCCTCATAAGGCAGAGAGGCAGCAAGACAGCTGCCTAAGTATTCGGATGCAGCCGAAGATCGCCGAATAAAGGCTAGTGATGGGAAGTTGGGATAATTTTATTGACTTGGACCTTTGAGTCTCGTCTAGCAAAATGGATGAATCTTTTTTCGAGTCATTTCGTTCATTTCAGCAAAATATAATTTAAATTGTATCTGTTACTTCCCTAACACATCTACTGCTTATGCAAACGTTGATCACGCTACAAACAATACAAAACTATAATGGTATAAGAAACAGAAAAAAATAATTAATTGTTTACCTGAGTCTTTAGTCTATGATTAGCTCTCCTCACCTCTTATGTGACATGCCTTCGGGTTTGAGTCGTTTGTTCATCACGTGCATAGTTATTATTATTATTTACTTTTACAGTTACGTGATGCTTTTCTGGTCTCAAATTGTAGCTTTTTATGTGTGAATTTCTGTCATGATGGTTATTTTCCATAACACTGAATGTGGCAACAAAAGTATTAAACTACTTGTGTTTTATTTATTATTAAACTAATCAATTCTCTTTCCGGCTCAGACTGCATAGGTTACGCGTATGGGGCTGTCACGTGATGAACGAATGACTCGAAAAACCTGAGGACTCGAAACAAGTGAACTAATTCAGTGCAGAACCTAGGATGTTGCGCATGCGCGACTGAACGAATGACTCCCCGAGACGACTCGTTCTTCCCAAGTCACATTAAAGATTCATTCAATATGAACGACTTGTTCAAGACCGACCCATCACTAATAAAGGCTTGTATTTGGGTCTGTTCCTCGCAGTCATATAGATTCTGAAGATCTTGATTACAGCGCACAAATACAATTGTTCCATGTCGTAATTATGTTGCGGTTTTGGTGTTTTTTATAGTTCTATTGTCAGTCACAGCATGTCGGAGAAAACGCTTTTTGTGGCCCATGGCAAAGATGACAAGTAAAGGTTAAATGATTTCAAATGTTACACTGTAAAAGAAAATTGAGGAAACCTGTTGCCTTAAAATTATTAAGTATAATTTGGCATTTGGGGGCCCAAGGCAGTCGCCTACCTTTGCCTAATGGGTAAGTCCGCCCCTGAGTACAGTGCTGATGACAATGTAAAAAGGCCTTGCTGGTAAAATGAGATGTTAAACAGCCTTGAACCCAGGGGTCTTCATGGGATAGTCCACAAAACTGACTATTCTATCATCTTTTACGCACCATGTTGCTCCGAACCTGTATGACTTTCTTTCTTCTGTTGAACATAAACAAAGATATCTTGAAGAATGTTGCTTAACCAGTTTTGGTTTCAATGCAAGTTGAAACTCTTTCGTTACCAACATTCTTCAAAATATTTTCTTTGTGTTCTCCAAACGAAAGTAAGTCAGACTCGTTTAGAAGGACATAAGGGTGAGTACAAGATGCCAGAATTTTCTGTTTTGGTTGGACTATCCCCAGTCTCACTGCCACAAAGCAAATGTAATTTTACACTGTACAGAGAATACACAGGTGTTAATGTTTTACCCCTAATAAAAGCCAAACATTGCATTTATTACAAAGTGATTAGCCACTGCTTTTGAGTCTGGGCCTTTTCATACCAAATCCGTTTCCCCCCTGTCAATTATATTAAATATTCATAACATTGCTTTTTTATGTGGTGTTTCACAAACAAGGTTCCTCAATGGTCATGCTAAAGATCCACTGGGACGGTGGTGAAAAGATGTAGACAGAGAACACGTCTAAATCAGTAATTTAGAAAAAAAGAACTGCTAATTACAAAATCCAAAATAGAAGCATCTCATTCCACATAAACTCTTTATTTTGTTTCTCTCATGGTTTTAACTTCTCTCCTGACAGACAAGGGAGTCTGTGAATGAACAGGTCTCTACTTACAGTACATCGGAGTTCATTTAGATGTCAATTCTGCTTGAAACAGATAAGTATAAATAACAGCTGTAACAATTTTCATATCACATGACCAGAAAATGTGCAAAAATGAGCAATCACAAAACATCGCTGAACAAACAGATTGTCAAAAAAGTTTGCAGGTTAGTTATTTTAGTCTGATTCATTTTATTAAACATAATTTTATCTCAGATTGTTATCTCCATGTTCAGGAACATATCAAATACATTTTAGTTTAAAGTGCTAATTTTTAAACCACTGATATTAAATGTGCTGCTCTATGACAAATGGTTTGATTTTGCCTTTACCAAAAGTGAAGTAGTATTTAAATAAACTACTGAAGGCCTGGTCTCGCAGACCATATATAAGAGGACTTAAACATCTGGGGAAAATTATAAACATTAAAAAGCAAAAATACATTACATTCAATAAAGTCATATAGTCAGTATAAACATAAATGGCTTCTTGGATAACTCCAACTAAAATAGACGCAGCACAGAGTCCCAGTTGTATTAGATGCAGCAGAACAGTCTTGTTGGCTTTTTTGGCAGATATTTTATCACAGGCGGCTGTTTTAGCCACAGCTGCTATAGAGGCATAAGTAAAGATAATAACAAAACACACAGACACGAAAAATATACACGTGAAAGCTATATCAAATTTCTTATAGATCTGAAGTCTGAAAAGAGTAGTTCTTGAGCAGAACAAATTCAGTGCTATGTTTGTAGAATCAATGGCATAGTAAATAATCATCTCAGACAAGCACTGAATCAAACCCAACATCCAAACAACACCGATTGCTATGTGAGTTCTTCTGTAACTGGTGATTTCTGCATGTCTGAGAGGAAAGCAGATGGCCACATACCTCTCCAGTGACATTAAAGCCAGATTTATTGTAGAAACCTGAAAGAGAGCTTGTGCAGCAATGAGAAGAACAAGACAGACATTTTTCATAATTAAAATCCTACTGACAGCACATATATATAACACTACACTCATAAAGAGATTGAGTGTATCGACCCAAAGCATGTGACCAAACAGAATATAGCGGGATGCCTCCTGAAAAACAGTCTTTTTCCTCAAAGTGAAGAGCATGACCCCATTGACATAGAGGAAAATAACACATGGAGTCACAAACAAAAACGCCTTCATTGGTGCATCTCGATCCAGCACCAACAGAGTCTGAGTGAGGTTAGTTTTAGATTCATTCAAATTAGACATCTTCAGAAGCATAAGACATCAGATCAAGATGCTGTTACAGAACACTGAATAGAATAATACTGCAATCTCCAAAGTCCTGCAAATCTTCAGCATGCGCTTCCCTCCCAGGTGCTGTTGAAGGCACAGATGGCAGAGCATCACATTTTAAATACTGTTAAACTGAATCCCAGTGGGTGCTTTGTGTATGTGCATCACAAAGACCTTGGTTGTGCATTTCACTAATAGCTGTCAGATGATATAGCATATAGTCCTTTGCCATTTGTAGGCCAGTTTAAAAAAATAGCTGGAGGCCCCTCCTTGAGAAAAAAAGACTGAAAGAAAAATACTCTATGCAATGTGACTGCAATTACTTCATTGTGCTTTGTTATACTTTGAATTTTTTGCTTATATTTCACTAATAAAAACATTCTGTCTACCATTGTGCTTTAATGATTATGGTTCATTCAACAGCACTAGTTACAGAATTACCACTGAAAACAAAAACAACATTTAATGCCACTTAAATGAACGGGGATTAGATAAGGGATTTCATAGGAATTAGTAATATGATATGAACATGAATAGCCTACATCAAGAGTAAATATTTTATACCTCAACTGTGACATCTAGAAGTTGGCTTCTGCTAAAGAGTTTATACTTTTATAGCAATCTCATAACATAAAGATACAATGAATCTGAATATAAAATGTAAGTCACCTATATAAGACTTAATGTTTATTGGACTGTTGTACTATATAAAGCGAATAACATCTGTGCTAATATTCGATAAAATAAAGGAAACCTGCTCATATTATATTGCTTACATCATACTATAAATATTAAAAACAAGAACTCATATAGGGACATTTTTGCTCCATAGCTTGAAGCACAAACACTGTATGAGGGTGTACTTTTTGTACTTTCTCACTTGGTAGCTGCTGATGTTGCAATGAACACATTGCCACTTGTTGATAAAATGTATGAATTGAAATTCCACTTATGACATTAATATATAAAATAAGACTAAATGGAAATCAACAAGAGGTAGGCCAAGGGAATGTCTACTGTTCAAAAGGTTTATCAAATATTATTTCAATATAAAATAACTGTTTTCTATTTGAATGTAATTTATTCCAGATGGTAATGCTGAATTTTCAGCATCATTACGCCAGTCTTCAGTGTCACATGATTCTTCTACTATACTAATTTGTCGCTCAAGAAACATTTATTATTATTATCAATGATAAAATGACTATACTGCTTAATATTTTTGTAAAAGCTGTGATACAGTAGATTTGTTTTTCAGGATACATTTACAGTAGTGTATGTTTTATACTACATTGTCTCACTCATAATGTGAGGTACCAGGACTGTCAATCAATCAATCAATCAATCAATCAATCAATCAATCAATCAATCAATCAATCAATCAATCAATCAATCAATCAATCAATCAATCAATCAATCAATCAATCAATCAATCAATCAATCAATCAATCAATCAATCAATCAATCAATCAATCAATCAATCAATCAATCAATCAATCAATCAATCAATCAATCAATCAATCAGTCGGTTCTTCTGGTAGCCCTTCCCATGATCATAGCTATCTGAGGATATCTATGTGCGACATCAGTGACTGCTCCCCTTCCTAGGGTTTTTAAGTAGAGAGCTCCCTGAGCCCTTGCCTAGAGTGTGCTATCTCATCTTCCAGGGTTGTAAGTAGAGAGCCCACTCTTAGGGCAGCTTTATAGGAAGGTTTTCCTGAGTTTTCCTGGGAGCCGTCCTTTTCAAAAACATGCCTTCCTATGAGCATGCTGTTCCCTTGCTTTCCCTTCCCTTTGCTAAACAAGTGGGTTGTTCTAGTGTTGGGTTTCAGTAGTGCTCCCCTCTTCCACAAGGGTCACCTACGGGCAAGCTACTCCCCCTAGAGCGTTAAAATGAGGCCTGAATTGTTCACTTCCCACAGCTTCTTAAACCAGTAACATCAAGGTTATTGTTTAAATCCATGTTTTTGGTAAGTGCACACGCTAAGTCTCGGTAAGATTGCACAAGTGTTCTGCGTACTTTCTAAAATCCTGTATGGTAACGTTACGCCTCGCGGCTTCGTGCCCTTTCTTTGAGTTGGTCAGGCCCCGGTTTTGCCTTGGGCCCCACTCTGCCTACTTTTCTCAATATTTATATGTTTGAACAGTGGGTCGCTACCAAGGGTCTGTTGAGACAGTCCCTCAGCGAGCTTGTGCAGAGCAAGCGGTAGCCCCTGGGTGACCGGCCAGGACCTAGTTACCTTAAAGGAATCTTTTTCTTCTGATTCCAAGCCTTTGAGCTCTACCTTGGGTCCGGAAGTCCCAGCCCCTAACAGGTAATTTTTTAGGGTATGCAGCTCGGGCCTTTGGCCGAAGGGGATAATGTCACTGACAGCCATCAAACCGTCCCAGGGGCAACTCCCTTAGCCTGGTAGAGTTGGTACTTAGTGCTCGCCTTTGTGTTTGGCTTGCACTCCCCTCAGCATGGTGGCGTGGGTAGTTTTTCCCCATTGCGACCCCTAGAGGATGCAGTTCGAAGTTCCCACAACGGGGAACGTCTCAGGTTACGTATGTAACCATGGTTCTCCGAGTGAGGAACGAGACACTGCGTCCTCTAGGCGCTGTGCCATGCTTCGGACGCAAGCTTCAGACGAAGAAGTGGATGATGTATTCTCCCGGCGCCCTTTATACTGTGGTCGCGCCGGTAGTGACGTCATAGGCTGTCACCGGCCAACAAGTTGTGTTTTCGTATGTATGCTTCAGACATGGGTCATGCTGACGGTGTTCCCCATATTGACCCCTAGAGGATGCAATGTCTCATTCCCCACTCAGGGAACCGTGGTTACATATGTAGCCTGAGACGTTCTGCTGTAACTGGTGACAGGTCTGAGAGGGACAGATGGTCACATACCTCTCCAGTGACATTAAAGCCAGATTTAATGAGGCAACCTGATAGAGGCAACCTTCTTGTGAAGCCGCAAGAAGAGTGAGACAGATATTTTTGATTATAGTAAGCCTACTCACAGCACATACAAACAACAGCGAACTCTTTAAAAGATGGAGAGTATCAAGCCAAAGCATGTGACCAAACAGAATGTAGCAGGATGCCTCCTGAAAAACAGGTTTTTTCCTAAGGGTGAAGATCATGACGAAGATCATGTGAATAACACATGAGGTCACACACATAAAGATACACACACATAACTTCACCGGTGCATCTCGATCCACCAGTGATACGGTCTGATTGAGAGTAGATATAAATTAAATAACATTAGACATATTCACAACAGTAATACATAAAGATGTTCACCATACAGTCTGTTATAACACACTGACTGAATAATACTGCAATCTACACTGTCCTTGTAACTGCAGATCTCCAGGCTTACGTTTTGTTGAAGGCACAGAGTGAGAAAGATCAGAGTGCTGTCACAGCATCAGAATTCAAATACTATTAAACTCATCATTATGTAACAGTGTACATATTGATTCCCAGTAGCCACTTTTTGTGTGTGTGCATGCTTTTGTGTTTACTTTTTCTCCAGAAGTTGGCTAAATCTGGCAAAACTTCCCATTGGAGACACATCAAATTTACCCTTGACCAGGAGTTTGATTGACAGGCAATCTAACCAATCGTAATGCTGAATCTGTCATTTTGTCCGACAAACAAACCAGATGGAAACCAAAAATGGCATGCACTGATGCCTTTCCGCGGTTGAAACAAGATTATTTCTGATGTTCATTCATGTTTAAACTAATAACTATAACTAGTAAAGAGGAAGAGATGAACTGTTCATGTGCCACTTGAACTTAGGTGCTATAGCGATCTGCCATGACACATTAAAGAGCCACAAAATGCATGAGGCCACTGCCATGGTGATATTTAATTATAGTGAAATTTGGTTTGTAAAGCATGGTTTTGTAGGAAAATAATTATATGTTATTTTAATATGTAATAAATTGATTTGCACTCTTTTAGAAAAAAGATGCAAAACTGTCAGTTGGGCGGTAACCGTTCAAAAGTTACTAATATGTACACTTTAGATACTAATATGTACTATTAAAGTACTATATTTTAACTGTTGCCACAAAAAGTGATGTAAATTAAATAAAACATCATGTTCTTTTCATGTATGTGAGCTGAGCATATTTATACAAACGGTCTATTCAGGACTGAGCATATTCTGTATTCAAAGTATGATATACACGACAAGGTCTTGTGTATTGGTAAGCATCAACAAATGACACCACTTGTGTGCATTATAAGAGTATATCACAAATTCGTTCTTGTACATACTGTATTACATTCAATAAGGTTAAATATATGATTTATATAGGCCTACATTTCTCAGTATGAATGTGTGCATAATGTATATGGTAAATTCACAGTATGCCCACTTCAAATCACTACTACTACACCACTGGTGCAAAGTGTAGTGTGATCAGGGCTTAACAAAAACATGGAATTAAAAAAAATCAGATGACCAGAATAAATATGACTGATAGAATAAATTGTGTAGATGCATTGAAAAGAAGATACAGCAGCAATACATTGAGTTGCATTGAGTCAAACAGTATAGATAAACTCTTTTAACACATGGACAAGAAATTGTTCATAGAACTGGATTGGTATAAAACAAAGTAATGATGGAAAGATGAAAATCAAAAACCAAACAATATTACAGACCATTGAGCAACAGTGTAAACTCTAGTAATTGTATTAGATCAGTCAAAGGAAAAGCTGCAAAACTTGCACAAACATATCACATGAGTTTTGTTGATGAACACATAATAGACATGCTGCATAAAATGCTTGAATTGTTGCACATTTATTAGTTAGATTTTATTAGGCTAGATTTGATGCTTAAGTACATTTTAAATTAATTCACAGTGTTATAAAAGCAGTTGTCATAATACAGTATAAGATTAAAGAGACAACAAACATGTACAATCTCATATCTGCGGTCAGTGCACTGGCAAAAGTTGTGACAGGTTAATATGGTTGTATAATACACGACTTGCCACAATTGAACTATTTTTGTGTGGTTGATCTCAAATATCTCATCACATACAGAATCACATATTTTGCTATTTAGATACATGTACTTTTGTATCCTAACGATGAAAGAATATGATCTACTAGATAACATTACAATAGGCTTTTAATATTTTTTAGCCTCCTCCTACTAAATGTATTTCTGTATTACAACTGTTTTGCTTTTTGAAACCAAATGTGAAGTAGTATTTAAATAAGCAACTGAAGGCCTGGTCTCTCAGGCCATATATAAGAGGACTTAAACATTTGGGGAATATCAAAAACACTACAAAGCAAAAATACATTACATGTAATGAAGTCATATAGTCAGTGTAAACATAAATGGCTTCTTGGATAACTCCAACTAAAATAGACGCAGCACAGAGTCCCAGTTGTATTAGATGCAGCAGAACAGTCTTGTTGGCCTTTTTGGCCGACATTTTATCACAGGCGGCTGTTTTAGCCACAGCTGCTATAGAGGCATAAGTAAAGATAATAATAAAACACACTAACACAAAAAATATACATGTAAAAGCTATTTCAAGTTTCTTATAGACCTGGAGTCTGAAAAGAGTGGTTCTTGAACAGAATACGTTCATCACTGTGTTTGTAGAATCAATAGCATAGTAAATAATCATCTCAGACAAGCACTGAATCAAACCCAACATCCAAACAACACCGATTGCTATGTGAGTTCTTCTGTAACTGGTGATTTCTGCATGTCTGAGAGGAAAGCAGATGGCCACATACCTCTCCAGTGACATTAAAGCCAGATTTAGTAAGGCAACCTGATAGAGAGATTGTGCAGCTGCAAGAAGAGTGAGACATACATTTTTCATTATAGTAATCCTACTAACAGCACATACAAACAGCAGAACACTCATAAAAAGATGGAGCGTATCAAGCCAAAGCATGTGACCAAACAGAATGTAGCGGGATGCCTCCTTAAAAACAGTTTTTTTCCTCAAAGTGAAGATCATGACCCCGTTGACATAGAGGAAAATAACACATGGAGTCACACACAAGAACGTTTTCACCGGTGCATCTCGATCCACCAGCGATACAATATGAGAGAGGTTCAATGTAGAACCATTAAAAGCCGACATATTTAAAAAAATAAGACATGAAGATGTTGACCACAGATGTTTGTATAGCACAACCACTCAGAATAATACTGCAATTTACAGCGTCCTTGTAACTGCAGATCTCCAGGCTTGTGTGCTGCTGAAGGCACAGAGTGAGACAGATCAGAGTGCTGTCACAGCATCACAATTTAAATATGGTAAAACTCATTAAGTCATGTACGTGTTGAATCCCAGTGGCTGTTTTGTGTGTGTTGGGAGGGGAGGGGATGTCTGTGTGTTTACCCTATCCCTAAAAAGAAAAGAAAAAACATTACAAAAGCATGTTTGTTTTTGTTATTCTAGGACTATTCACTTTTTAAATATAATTTAAAGTCAAATTTCTGTTTTAAATTGTTTATTTTGTTAATGAAGTTGTAATAACTGAATACAATTGGTAACAAACACTTTTAACACACTAACAAACACTAACACACTTTTAACACACTTTTCCTTTTCGTTTTGTGGTTTCCATTGTGCTAAAGAGTATGTGGTTGGGTTGTGTGAGTGGCTACAGACAAGATGAATTTGTTCTGGGGCTGCTTCTCAATTTGTTGAAACAATTTTCGGTCACACTTTATATTAGGTGGTCTTAACTACTATGTACTTATATCAAACAATAAGTACAATGTATTTATTGTGGTCATATTGTATTGCAAAACACTTCTGCTGCTATGAAGGTGGGATATGGGTAAGTTTAGGGACAGGTTTGGAGGTATGGGTAGGTTTAGGGGGGGGGGGGGTAAGGTGTGAGGGATGGGTCAACAGTGTAATTATAAATTAATAATAATAATAATGTGTTACATTTATATAGCACTTTTCTAGACACTCAAAGCGCTTTACATAGTAAGGGGGCTATCTCCTCATCCACCACCAATGTGCAGCATCCACCTGGATGATGAAATGTAATTGAAGAAATGAATTACAGATGTAATTACATAGGTATTTTTTAAATATAAGTACAATGTAAAAACATGTATGTACACAATAAGTGCATTGTATCAAATTATTAATTTAAATATAAGCACACAGTTAAAGCCACCTAATATAAAATGGGACCCAATTTTCTTTTTGAGTAATCAACTTTGATGCTTAAACGTTTATGCTACAAACAAATTTCCAGTAACTCGGCTCGGTGTTCTTTGTTGGTTGAACAGAATTTCAACTTAAAAATGATTGATGCAAATAGTTGTGTAAATTTTGTAAAATATTTTTTAAATATTTTTTTATTATGCAGCACTCTGTTGTCATTATTTTACAAGTGCTTAAAATGTTGAGAAATTGATTTGTTTCGGTCATTCTTCACATACGATAAGCTCATTTTTAAGCAAAACTCACATGAGCATGGTTAAAGAGGGCATGAAGTGGAACTTGGAATCAACTTTTCTTTCCTATTGTAACATATTTCTGAGTGAAATGAGAAAGAGAAAATAAATATTTGGAGGAACTTTATTTTGTCCATATGGAATTGATTGATCATTGATTTGTTGTCAATATCTTATTTCCCTGCCAAAAACATGATATTTTCTAGTTGTTGATCACTGCATAAGTGGAGCAAGGGAAAATATTGACTTGCTTTAAAAAAACATACATCAAAACAAAAAACGTGTTGCTCCCACCAGACAAAACATCATAGACAATAGCGACTCACAGCAGTAGGCTATGGCATAGTCAGAATGTAACTATGCACACGATTTCTCTCCGAATCCATTAAAGAAACTGTACTGTATGTCGTTTTGTGTACTTATGCAACTTTGCAGCCAGGCGCGCAGATGGCTCTAGGGACGGGTTGGGACATGACACCCCCCCCCCCCACCCCGATTCATAGTGAGCCGATCCATCCCCCTCACTGTCTATACGAAAGGCAACATCGGTAAACAGAGGATTAATCAAGGTTTGCAAGGTTTGCAAGGTTTGCAAAGTCAATTTGCATTTCTTTTTTTAAGTTTGCCAATATTTAAACTATTCACCACTGGTGCGCTCTCCAGTGTGCACTCTCAACAATTGCCCCATTGTAAAAACAAAAATACACAGCATGATCAAACATTTAATTACATATTTTTTTGGGGGGGAAATTCTAACCCCCCCCCCCCACCACCACTCAAATAAAAATAAATCCTCCCTCCCACAAGAGTCACCTAAGAGGGGAATTCATCCCATTTTCACAAATGAAACTCAGGACCCGAATGAATGTCTGTAATAATCCTGATTGGAGAATCACTATAAATAAGTCTACATGTTAAAAAGAAGCCTTTTTTATCATGTAGATAAAAACAAGGATAAAAAAGTCACTCTAAAACATAGAGGGACACTCTCTGTTAGGATAAACAACGCCTGCTCATTGAGAAAGTCAATATTTAAATTTTCTTTAATAAAAATAGCTAGAGATGCCAGAAATCTCTATTACATTCTGTTGTGCTCATGTGCACACAATGTTCAAATATGTTGTGCTATGGTATGCTGATGAAGTCTCTCTCTCTCTCTCTCTCTCTCTGAAGGGCCTTTTTTATTTGAAAAGTGTGCTTTATGTGCCTTTTTCTGTTTGCTTGGAGGCATTTGTAAACTGCAGTAATAAAATAGCTTGAAACTTTTTACATCATTTATTTATGCACCAAATTATAGAGAGTAGTATGGATAACTGTATTGATAAGTATCATATCAGTATCGATAAAATGTAAACAATACCCATCCTTACCCCAGAATCGATCGAAAAATCCACCGAGGGGGGCCCCTCCGGGAACACTTGCTGAGGGCCCCCAAAACACTAAACACGCCCCTGTGTTGTGGGGGGGTTACTGCATAGGTTTAGCTTATCATAGACTAAAGACACCAAGGTAAACAATTCATTATTTTTTTCTGTTTCTCACAGCATTATAGTTTTGTGTTGTTTGTAGTGTGATCAACGTTTGCATAAGTAGTAGATGTGTTAGGGAAGTAACACGTAACATTTTAATTATGTTTTGATAAAAAGAATGAAATGAACGAAATGACTCTAAAAAAGATTCGTTAATTTTGCTGAACGAGACTCAACGGTCAGAGTCGGTAAAATGATCCGAACTTCCCATCACTAATGGTAGGTGAAACAGCATCAAATATCTCTGTTTTGGCAATCGGCACTCAAGTGCTCGTCACTCTTTAGCTCCGCCCATGGTGTGCCGCCTCCAGGAGCTAGGCTTATTCAGAAAGAATCATAAAACTATATCTTTCTTTTATAAATATGATAAAACTAAATACTTTTTGGAGATGTGTAGGATGCAGTATTACTCTATAGGTACTCAAGATTAACATGAGATTGGGTGAAACTGTGTGTGTTATGCCCCCTTAATCCTGATATACTGATAAAAAAATGTATAGCCTGAATGCACTGGAAGTCGCTTTGGATAAAAGCATCTGCTAAATGCATAAATGTAAAATGCATAAATATAAATGTAATCAAAAAAATAAAAAATCACTCACTGCTCTTGACTTTGTAGTTTAACAAGAATTAGTCCACAGTCAAACCAAACATTTTTCAGACACCAGATATCATTTTTGATAGTTTTTTACTAGGGGGTGCAGGACACTATAGGCTAGTTAATTAAAGTATCCTTTGACATATCATACCCCAGAATCATTCATACCAGTAAAATTGATAAAAAAGAAATACATTTGGGACCATAAATTATTCAGACACTTTGACCTGAGCATGTTTGGTTTAAGTTTTTTTTCTTTAATTGCTAATACAACCTTTTTGACAGACTGAACTAAATGAAGAATTGCTTGGTAATTGGTCAACAAAGTATTGATAGTTGTGTAAATATTGTCATAGTAACAGTTGAATTTTTGGTTGTTTGTAATCCATTACATAGGCCTACCTCTATCAAGATTAATTTGTTCTGACAGAGTTTAACTCTGAGTTCTTGTCATATTGTATTACCATTTTTCTAAACTATGGCAAATAAACTGTGATAATGTGAGAAATGTTGAAGGTGTCTGAATAAATTTTGGTTTGACTGTATATTTAATTTTTAAAGTAAAGTCTATGCAGTGCTATTCTACATTTGAATATTCTGCTTCTACCACGACACCTACTAACTTAAAACATTGTGTAACAAAAACTTAAACATTGTGTAAATAGCATAATAAATAGAACGAACATACAAATTAAACAATTTCAAACAGGGCCCACTGGTAACCTGCACCGGGGCCCAGCAAACCCCAGCTACGGCCCTGAGTGGTGGCCCAGCTTGCCGCTCCTTAAACATCTACTAAGTTAAACGCTTCTGACCGCAGTCTCTGAGTCCCAAAACACACTTGTAGCCAATCAGCAGTTGGGGGCGTGTCTTGTACTGATAGAGAGAAGAGAGTGCTCTATTTGAGTGCACAGGACTGATATTAGCAGATTGACTATAGATAGAGAGAGATGGCAGATAAAAAAGAGGAAAATATCAGAGAAACAAAACATTAAAAAGAAGGGTTACAATCCGGCAAGAGGTAGGACCCGTGTAATTATCAGCGCAGCTTTCCATCAGTGGAGAGAACTCAAGGAGTGGGAAGGGCTCGAATCGGACGCTGAGGTTGTATTGTTTCTTTTTGATAGGTGTGTAACGTTGATTTTGCTTTGTTTCACACAACTTATCTGTATTGGCTTTTGCTTGAATATGCTTTTGTGTCATCTTCGCTTGTTTCTACGATTGTCGTTGCCATTGTGTATGTACGTGTGGAGATTTTTTTTTTTAGTTTCACTTTCACTTTCGAGATTCGCGATCACATGTACTCTGTTTATACTATGGAGCAGCAGTACTCAGCCAGTACTATGGAGCAGGATTCATGCTTCGGCACACCCCCTAAGTCAAGTCGACAGCTTGGTCCCCCCCAGTTAAAAAATCCTATCTGCGCCCCTGTTTGCAGCCCCCTACAGTTAAATAAGTAGAATTTGCTATTGTAAATTTATCACTGTTGCAATTACAGTGGATGTCTGTTGCAACGCCGCATAAGGGCAAGCCCCAAGGTTAGCCAAAAAACAACAACAACAACAACAAAAAATACGCAACCATGTGGTAGACAGATAAAGAGACCAGAGGCCATTTTTTTATGTCAATGGGGGAGAGTCTTTTCCACTTCTTTTGTGGGAAAACAACTTATCATTTAATGAATAGGCAGACAGCCTATTGACCAATCTTCAACATATTTACCATTAAACATTAATCTGGATTTATCTGTTTTTTACAGTTTACACAAAAAAAATACTGTTTTATAACTTAAGAGATGTCTAGGGAAATTTTTGCCATGTATGCAAAAACAACGATTGACTGTCGCACAACTCTGACAGAAATTCAATGGCGTCAAGTCTGTGATTTAATTGGTTTTCAAGGCCCCTGATCCAAGTTGGCAATTATACAGTATTCTCCACGGACCTCACAATAATAAGATTTTCTTTAATAAGACATCTCTGGCTGTGCACGTGTGTTTGTTGCTGCCGTAAAGCAACCCGCCATTTTGCGGAATTTTGTACCTGCCCACCAAATATACACAATCCCTAAACAGATGTTTGTGAGGAACATGGGAAAGAAACAGAAGCCATTCACCTTATTAGAAGTCAGTGTATAGGCCTACCATCAGACTCATTTAAAAAATATGTCAAGGTAAAAAATATACATACATTGCTTGTATAAATTCATTCATTCATTGGTGGTGGGGTCAGATATGGGGCATATTTTTCACTACATGGTTTTCACTGCATGATGTAGTAACACTCAATAGTATAAAAAAATCCCATCAGTTTAGAAAAGCCCACTTTTGTTCTGCAGAGACCCCCTTCTCCATTGTGTAGGCAATCAGCAATGTGGGTGACATGACCAATGAAATCTTTAGAACCGGCTACAGAGCGGTGTTTGTGCTTCACTGGTTTGGGAAACAAATCAAGAAGTGGCTCGCAAGTTCTGACGTGGCTTTGAATACACACAGAAAAAAACATGGTCTGCTTGCCATATCATGTGCCAAACATGCACACAAACCAGTTTCCCATTATTTTTTATGATGAAACAATAGACTTCTTATATAAAATATTTATAAATTGCTGCACATGTATTACTTTTTTTACAGGTTGAAATGGTTTAATTTATAGGTTTCATGCAAAAGCTAGTTTTTAAAGCTAGTATTGTAAATTTGTTGACATGAACAAATGAAATATAACAGTGAAAATTAATATATAATTTGCATATAAATGAGCTGCATATGTATTGCTTATAAAATTAATTCCTATTTGCATAATCATGTTATCAAAAACATTTTTGATCAAGTGGTCAGTACTATTTACATGGTATTTATATATATTTTTTATTGTTTTACCTTGGGCTACTTCTGAACCCAATTTGATGTTACATATGTTTCATAAAATGACAAAAGGCAAAATAACCACAAAAGTATGTTTGTCACATGGCTACAAAGGGTGCAAAACATTGACAAATAAAAACAACACTTGCAAAACCAAATATGTGGTCAGTGTACTGGCAAACATTGTGACGGGTTTAATATGTTTGATAAATATGCTTGCAAGTTATTTTTGTGTGTCTGAACTTCCGTTGCTCAGTGTATAAAGATATAAGTTCATATTTTGCAATAATACACACATGTAGTGAAAATATAGTCAAAATATTATTTTCTAAAGCATTTTAGATAACATTTCAAAAGCCATAGATACATCTGGTATTTCTCAACCACCTGATACTAAATGTATTTGTGTATTACAACGGTTTTCCTTTTTGAAACCAAATGTGAAGTAGTATTTAAATAAACAGCTGAAGGCCTGGTCTCTCAGGCCATATATAAGAGGACTTAAACATCTTGGAAAAATCATAAACACTACAAAGCAAAAATACATCACATTCAATGAAGTCATATAGTCAGTGTAAACATAAATGGCTTCTTGGATAACTCCAATTAAAATAGACGAAGCACAGAGTCCCAGTTGTATTAGATGCAGCAGAACAGTCTTGTTGGCTTTTTTGGCCGACATTTTATCACAGGCGGCTGTTTTAGCCACAGCTGCTATAGAGGCATAAGTAAAGATAATAACAAAACACACAGACACGAAAAACATACACGTGAAAGCTATATCAAGTTTCTTGTAGATCTGCAGCCTGAAAAGAGTAGTTCTTGAGCAGAACAAATTCAGTGCTATGTTTGTGGTATCAATTGAATAGAAGACAATGATCTCAGACAGGGATTGAAAGCAGCTTATCATCCAAATGACACCGATGGCCATGTTAGTTCTTCCGTAAGTGGTGATTTCTGCATGCCTGAGAGGAAAGCAGATGGCCACATACCTCTCCAGTGACATTAAAGCCAGATTCAAGGTAGAGACCTGATAGAGAGCTGTTGCAGCAACGAGAAGCACAAGGCAGACAATTTTCATAACAAAAAGCCTACAAACAGCACACACAAACAACACTACACTCATTACAAGATTAAGCGTGTCAATCCAAAGCATGTGTCCAAACAAAATATAGCGGGATGTCTCCTGAAAAACGGTCTTCTTCTTTAAAGTGAAGATCATGACCCCATTGACATAGAGGAAAATAACACATGAGGACACAGACAAAAATGTTTTCAAATCTTGATACAACGGCAGTACAGTTTGAGTGATGTTAGATGTAGAATCATTAAACTTAGACATCATAAAAAAGATTATAAAGCACTGAATAATACTGCAAAATCCAAAGTCCTTATAATAGCAAATATTCTAGCTTGTGTCACTGCTGTTGTTGAAGACACAGAGAATGATCAGAGAACATCCCACTTTTAATATCATTGCATAGTAACTGTCATGAACTACGCATGCGACCCCAGTGGCTGGTTTGTTTGCTTCTCAAAATGCCTGTTAAAAAAAGATTTAAAAGAAAAACCCTTGGTTTAGTGCCTGATTAATAGTATCAAGTAAAAATAGCAAGTCCCAGTGGTTTATAATTAGTTTGTTTCTGTCTTTGCAGTTATAATACAGGCTGTGTATTTACTTTTTAAGAAAATGGTTATGTATAACATTTCTTCTCGTTCCCAGTTGGGAAAAACAGATTGTCACAATGGTCAGAGAGCCACTTAATGAAATTAATAAAAACAATCTTGTGTATTAGTAGAGTATTACCTGGTCTCATGGCATTTACGTACCTGGGTGCACTTTTTAGCGAGACACGAAATACGTACCAATAACCACATATTACTGCAGTTTCCAAAATAAACAAACACTAGAGGCAGTAAAACTGCGACACCTTTTACTCCTTTTCACACAAATTTACAGAGTTTTGATTAAAAAAATAGAAATTTTCGCACAATTACTTGAAGAATATCATGTTACGACTTCAAAACAATATTAATATGCTGGGAGATTTGAAAACTGATGCTTTTGAATGTTAGCATCACACATAACACACAGTGTTCCTGGTGGCTCAGTGGTAGAGCATTGCATTAGCAGTGCAAAAGGTTGTGGGTTCAATTCCCAGGGAACACGCATACAAATAATGTATAGTATAGCCTGAATGCACTTTGAATAAGTAGTCGCTTTGAATAAAAGCGTCTGCTAAATGCATAAATGTAAATATCCAGCGTCGTATCTATGGGTTTTCACAGACGGTAGGTTTTTTCAGGTAGCTCACGGAGTACAGAGACGTACTTAGGAGGAAGATCTCCGGTTCGAATCCCGTGTAATCACGGTTCGACAGAGCAGTTCAAATCTGCATATAAGGAAGATGAAATGGCACGGTTGCATCAACAAATAAGTTTTTATATCAGTTTTGCATTTGTTAACACTATCGGGTAGGTTTAGGGTTGGGTTTGGTGTAGGGCATATTTCCAACACGATAGAGCATTCATTTTTAGGGACAGACCCCAGATATTTGAATTCTGAACCGCCGCAATACGTTTCTGTAGCAACGTAATAAAAACACAGCAATATGTACCTATATCTACGTAATAAAAGCGTGCCAGGATTCACATATTTAACCTGTGTTATAGCGCCACTCAGTGGACATTTCTCTTTGAAACTGCGGCGAAACGTACAGTAAGATACGTAAAACGGTGTCGCAGAGACATTGCACAGAGGTACGTATTTAATGAGACCAGGTAGGTATTATCAGCAAATATATATATTTTTGTGAATACAACCCGAATTCCGGAAATGCTTGGGATGTTTTTTCAATTTGAAGAAAATTAAAACGAAAAGTCTTTCAAATCACCTGAGCCAATATTTTATTCACAATAGAACATAGAGAACATAACAAATGTTTAAACATTTATATTTAGATTAAATCTAGCAATGAATTAAGTTAATTGACATCAGGTCTGTAACATGATTAGCTATAAAAAGGGATGTCTTAGAGAGGCAGAGTCTCTCAGAAGTAAAGATGGGTTAGAGGCTCTCCGATCTGTGAAAGAGTGCGTACAAAGATTGTAGAATACTTTAAAAAGCAAATATCATCATCTACAGTGCATAACATCAACAAAAGATTCAGAGAAACTGGAGAAATATCTGTGCATAAGGGACAAGGCCGAAGACCTTTGTTGGATGCCTGTGGTCTTCGGGCTCTCAGACGAAACTGCATCACTTATCTGCATGATTTTGTCATTGACATTTACTAAATGGGCCCAGGAATACTTCCAGAAACCACTGTTGGTAAACACAATCCGCCGTGCCATCTGCAGATCCCAAATAAAGCTCTATCATGCAAAAAGGAAGCCATATGTGAACATGGTCCAGAAGTGCTGTCGTGTCCTGTGGGCCAAGGTTCATTTAAAATTGACTTTTCATAGTTGAAAAGTGTTCTATGGTCAGACGAGTCCAAATTTGACATTCTTGTTGGAAATCACAGATACCGTGTCCTCTGGGTTAAAGAGGAGGGGGCAGCGTGTTACCAGCATTCAGTTCAAAAGCCAGTATCTCTGATGGTATGGGGGTGCATAAGTGCATACGGTATTGGTAGCTTGCATGTTTTGGAAGGCACTATGAATCAGAGCATGTGAGCGGAGTGGAGCGGTGTGCCGTGGAGCGGCACCGTGGAGCAGTGTGAAATGATGTGCCCAGTGCATCATTTCATCAGAATCAACGACTGTCAATGGCTGTTACTTCAGTCGTTGATTCTGATGAAATGGCGTGCTGGGCCGACTCCTGTAGCAGTCGACTTTTCCCCTTCTGGCGGGCTCGAGCGCCATTGGTTTGTGCAGCTACACAAACGTTAACAAATTAGGCTTCATTAACAGAGTAAACAGGAGTTTCCCCATAAGCAGTTGTCAAAATGGCAACGCAACGCTCGTTCCCTTATCTCAGGGAACTGAGGTTACTTGAGTAACCGGAGCGTTTCCCTTTTAAAATTAAAGAAAAGATCATAGTAAAGAAAAAAGTATAAGCGCCTTAACCCTTAAAAGAGGTCTTAAGGTCCAGAATGTTTAGGAGTATGAACGAGGACTTTTAAGAGGCTTAAGAGTTTCTTTAGCAGTGAAGTGAATGGATGAAACATGAAGAGGGAGAAAAAATGTGTTGCACACAATGCATGACAGTGAGTTAATGAGACGCTACACAATAGATCGTGCAGGGATCATGTTTATGACCGATCTCATTTGAGACACGCTAACATCTCCGCGTAGAAATGCCATAGCGCCAGAAATGTATGTAATCACTACATTAACTACATTAATATACAGGTACATCTCAATAAATTAGAATGTCATGGAAAAGTTCATTTATTTCATTAATTCAACTCAAATTGTGAAACTCGTGAATTAAATACATTCAGTGCACACAGACTGAAGTAGTTTAACTCTTTGGTTCTTTTATTTGTGATGATTTTGACTCACATTTAACAAAAAAACACCAATTCACAACAAATTAGAATATGGTGACATGCCAATCAGCTAATTAACTCAAAACAAAACACCTGCAAAGGTTTCCTGAGCCTTGAAAATGGTCTCTCAGTTTGGTTCACAAGGCTACACAATCATGGGGAAGACTGCTGATCTGACAGTTGTCCAGAAGACAATCATTGACACCCTTCACAAGGAGGGTAAGCCACAAACATTCATTTCCAAAGAAGCTGGCTGTTCACAGAGTGCTGTATCCAAGCATGTTAACAGAAAGTTGAGTGGAAGGAAAAAGTGTGGAAGAAAAAGATGCACAACCAACCGAGAGAACTACAGCCTTATGAGGATTGTCAAGCAAAATTGATTCAAGAATTTGGGTGAACGTCACAAGGAATGGACTGAGGCTGGGGTCAAGGTATCAAGAGCCACCACACAAAGATGTGTCAAGGAATTTGGCTACGGTTGTCGTCAGAGGCGTCTTACCTGGGCTAAGGAGAAGAAGAACTGGACTGTTGCCCAGTGGTCCAAAGTCCTCCTTTTAGATGAGAGCAAGTTTTGTATTTCATTTGGAAACCAAGGTCCTAGAGTCTGGAGGAAGGGTGGAGAAGCTCATAGCAAGTTGCTTGAAGTCCAGTGTTAAGTTTCCACAGTCTGTGATGATTTTGGGGTGCAATGTCATCTGCTGATGTTGGTCCATTGTGTTTTGCCGAGAAATTTTGGAGCACTTCATGCTTCCTTCTGCTGACCATCTTTTTAAAGATGCTGGTTTCATTTTCCAGCAGGATTTGGCACCTGCCCACACTGCCAAAAGCACCAAAAGTTGGTTAAATGACCATTGTGTTGGTTGGCTTGACTGGCCAGCAAACTCACCAGACCTGAACCCCATAGAGAATAGAGATATTATTTTTTTAATACATGAGTTTCACAATTTGAGTTGAATTATTGTGTATAGGCCTCAGAACAATGTCTGGCCCTCAATAGTCCTAGAGAATAGATATTATTTTTTTTAATACCAGAGTTGAATTATTGTGTTTAGCAGTCCTTCTTCAGTACTCATCAGTATAGGTGAGGTGGTTATTTTGCTCCTTAACGTCTGATAAAGTGAAGGTGACAGCACTTAGATCACTTACTGATGTACTAAACTTATATTTGCCTAATAATTAGTAGTAATAGTAGAAGTAGAAACAAAGTACGTGTAACAAAAGTTCGTAGGAAGGAAGGACGCGGACAGGGTTGGCTCGTGAAGACTCAGGTGTTTTTATTTAAGACAGATAACTCACACAGTGCCACTCTGCGTCACCGGAAACATCAACTCTCTCGTTCGCACCCGCGATCACTCTCTGTATTCGTTCCCGACTGTTTCTCTCTGACAGCTCGTGCGCCCGATCTTTCACTCGTCTCTCTCTCTGAACTGCGTTCCACGGCAGCTTTTATTCCGGTCTCCACGCCAATTACTGCAATCAGACACATGATCCTCATTTTGCACTTGACCCACTTACTAACGCTGTCTCCTGAAGTCTTTCTCCCGCTGCAGACTTCGCTGAACCACGCCCCTCGCCACATACCCCCACCGCCCGACTCAGGCGGGAAGCCCTCCGGCCTGCAGCCCCCCCCCCCATTCCTGGAGAGGAAGTCGGCTACAGTCATCTGCGTCCCCGGCCTGTGGATCACCTTGAATTTGAAGGGCTGTAATGCCAGATACCAACGGGTGATCCGCGCGTTGGTATCCTTCATGCGGTGGGAGCCACTGCAAGGGGGCGTGGTCCGAACAGGGGTGAATTCCCGTCCCAGGAGATAATAGCGGAGGGTGAGGACCGCCCCCGGATCGCCAAACACTCCTCTCAATGGTGCTGTACATCGTCTCTCTCTTAAGAGCTTCCGACTGATGTACACACCGGGCGCTCCTCACCCCTATCTCCTGGGTCAGGACAGCTCCAGCCCCCGGTCCGACGCGTCTCGCTGCAGCAAGAAGGGGAGAAAAAGTCAGGAGAGTGTAATAGCGGCCCGCCACACAAGCAGCCTTTACCTGGGTGAAAACCTGCTGCACGCTCCGTCCACGGGACCGTATCTGGGACTCCTTTTAGTGAGGTCATCAGCGGGCTGGGGAGCTCCGAATAGTCAGGAACAACCTCCTGTAATACCCCGCCAGCCAGGAACTGCCTCACCTCCTTTTTGGTCTTGGGTCTCGGGCAGGCCGCATTAGCTGCCGTCTTATCAATTTGGGGACGCACCTGTCCGTGACCCAAGTGGAAACCCAATAAAGCACCTCCACCCGCCAAACGCACACTTCTTTGGTTGGCCGTAGCCCCGCTCCCTCAGCGCTCTCACACCTCCCGCAGGTGCACCATGTGCCGCTGCGTCCTGCTGTAGATGATGATGTCATCCAGGTAGGCAGCGGCGTATGCGGTGGTGCGGTCGGAGGATTTTGTCCATGAGGCGCTGAAAGGTAGCGGGCGCCCCGAACACCCAATCGGAAGCGTGACAAATTGGTGCAATCCTAACGGCGTTGTGAAGGCTGTTTTCTTGGATAACGGTGATAAGGGATCTGCCAATATCCTTTATTAAGTCCAGCTCGAATAAAAACGTGCGGTACCCACCGATCAGCATCGTCACCCGCGGCATTGGATAGGGTCGAATTTCGACACCGCTTTCACCATTGCGATAATCCACACAGAATACAGCCGTCTGTTTTCGAAAACGATCGCTCGCCCAGTCCCTGCGGGACTCTCTATTACTCCCATCCTCTACATCGCCTCTAATTTGATGGACCATTTTTCTTGTGCTCCGGTAAGATTCGGCCGGCTGCGCACTTCCACGCCCGGCTCGTCTCAATATGGTGTTGAATAAGGTTTGGTTCGAACCGGGCCGGGCGAGAACACGTCGCAAATTCTCTCTGCAACAGGGCTAACATCGGTGAGCTGGGAGGGCGAGGGCACTCCCCCCCGGGGCCAGGGGAGTGATGTTTGAGGCTCGCCTCTGGCCCGAGATCTTCCTCTTACCTACTACCGTCGCCAGCATCACCGGCTCGACTCGTTCCATTTTTTAAGGAGGTTGAGGTGATAATCTGACGTGCCCCGCTCCGATCCGTTCGAACCACCTCATAATTGAGATCTCCTACCTGCCGTGTGACCTCAAACGGTCCTTGCCATTGGCGAGTAATTTGGAGCTAGAGGTAGGGAGTAACACAGTACTTTTTCTCCCGCGTGAAATTGCGTAATCTGGCCCCCCAATTGTATAGCGGCTTTGCTTGTCCTGGGCCTGTAACAATTTCCTCATGGGAGAGCTGCCCCAACGTGGTGAGTTTTGTTTCTCAGTCCAGCACATGCTGAATTTCTTTTTACTATCGGAAGGTCCCTCCTCCCAAGTCTCCCTCAGGACGTCCAAAACCCACGGGGCTGGCGCCGTACAGGAGCTCGAAGGGGGAAAACCCCGTGAGGCTCGGGACCTCGCGCACAGCGAACAACAGGGTTCCAGCCATTTGTCCAAATTTTGGCGTCTTCGTGAACGAACTTCGAATCATTGTTTGTCACGTACGATTAAATCGTTCCACCAGGCCGTCCGTTTGTGGGTGATAGACGTGGTGCGAATCGATTTATTCCCAACAACTCATAAAGTTCGCGAATGGTTCGTGACATAAACACGCCGTGCCCTGATCGTGAGAATCTCTTTCGGGTTTCCCACCCGGGAGATCATACTAACAGAGCCTCCGCTACACTCTTTGCGGAAATGTTGCGGAGCGCACTGGTCTCCGGGTATCGGGTTGCATAATCCACTAGAACCAATGCAAACCGTGCCCTCGTGCTGACCGTTCCAATGGCCCATGAGGTTCCATACCAATTCTTTCGAAGGGGACCTGCATTACGGAAAGGGGGCGCAAAGGCGCTTTTTGGGAGGCCGGGGGATTCACTAACTGACATTCACGACAAGCCGCACACCACCGGCGTACATTCTCGTGAATGCCCGGCCAAAAACCGGCCATTAAACGTTCCAGTGTTGCTGCTTACCCAGATGCCTGCCATAGGATTACAGTGAGCCGCCTGAAAAGCATTTCCGGACGGCTTTTTGGTACCAACAACTGGGTTGAATTTGTTTTGATGAGCGTCCTGCGTCACTTCGATACACCTATCTTTTAATATAGCAAAATAGGGATAGGAAGGGGGCCGTGCGGATGGAGAGGCCGGCCGTCAATGGAACGGACATGGTCGAACGCGTTTTGCAGCGACTCGTCCTGGGACTGCTCCAGGGGAAAATCATCACGCTCCGTGAGGATTAGCCTCTCGACCGCGCTCCGTTCCCCTGGTGCCGCCTCAGCGGGTCCTGCTCGCCTCTCCCGTTCGCACGGCCGCCTCCCCCTCCGGCTTTCTCTTTTCCACAGGAGGCATCCACACACAAAACTCCCAATAAATTTTAAACGCTGGCCATTGGTTCCCAAAATCAGCGGATGCCGAGGCGGGGTTAACTGCCACCTCCACCTTATGCTTTTGCCCCGAAATTGGATGGTTAAAGCACTACTGGGTATGTCACCACATCCCCATGTACACACCTCACCCGAACCAAGCAGCTCTTATCCATGCCCGGGCTGAATTAGGCTTTGATGGATCGAGGTCTGGTTACATCCTGAATCCACCAAAGCCCAATAAGTACCACCCTAATACTCACAGGTATTTGGTACCCGCCAGCTTGATCGGGGGCAGCCTGTGGGTCGTCGGAACCCGACCATGTCCCCACCTCCATCACTGGACACCGATCGATGAAGTGGCCCGGGTCCCCGCAACAACAGGCCGGCCAGGTTCCCCTCCACGCCACCCTAGTGGCGGGAAGTGGGACAAGGAATTGGCGTGGAGACCGGAGGAACGGAAATGAGCGCGGAGCTCGGGCTGGCTGACCCCGCCTCCCTGGCGTGGGCTCTCCGGCCGCCGACTCCGGTGCCGGTCCTCCTCTCATCGAGGCTGGGCTCGAGGAACCACGCCGGCACGGGACCTGGGAAGGAAGATAGGGGAGACACAGAAGGGGAGGAGAGAGAGAGAGAGACGGATGGTAGGGTTTCGCCCTCCCCATGGCACGCCACCATCTGGTCCTCGGCGAGTTGGATGGCCAGATCCAGCAACGCCGGGCGGTGGCACTGACCCACTGCGCGGTCGCCTTAGGAGCCACGCAATAAATTGCTCCAGCACCAACCTGTCGATGACATGGTCGACGCCGCCTTCCCGGCCAACAGCCATCTGCGGCAGGCGTCCCGGACTGGTGAGCCATCACGAAGGGCCGGCCGTTGGCTCCATGAACGAAAGCGCTGGCGTGCTGCTCGGGCTCCGGCCGAGCTGGGATGGCTCGTTTCAGGTTCGTCGTAGACAGGAGGTTCTGACTGGCAGCTGCTGCGCCGCCAACTGCGCCTCCCCCGGTTAGCAGGGGATGAGGCGGACTGGCAGTCCCGTTTTGTGGCCACCACATGCCGCCGCGGTCTTTTCGAAGAGGTCGATGAACGCCTCCGGGTCATCCTGAGGCCCCATCTTCTGTACCGGCATGTGGGTGGGCGGGGCCGGGACTGTTGGATTCTCACCCGGCCCCAATCCCGGTCCATCCAGCTCCGGAACAGCTCGCGGTCCTCCCGCTGGTTCTGGACGAGGGCACAGAATCTCTCTCCTGGTCTGCCCATCATGTCCATCAGCGCTTTGTGATGTTCTTGGTGGAGTCCCGCGAGCGAAGGATGACCTCCGCAAATGGCGATCCCGATGGTGAGGACATGATGGCAGCGGCGTTCCGGCTTCCTTCCCCAGGTTTCGGCAACCAGTGTAACAAAGTTCGTAGGAAGGAAGGAAGCGGACAGGGTTGGCTCGTGAAGATCGGTGTTTTTATTTAAGACAGATAACTCACACAGGTGCGCACTCTGCGTCACCCGAAACATCAACTCTCTCGGTCGTCTCCACGATCACTCTCTGATTCGTTCCGACTGTTTCTCTCTGACAGCTCGTGCGCCCGAGTCTTCACTCCGTCTCTCTCTCTAAGAACTGCCGTTCACGGCAGCTTTTATCCGGTCTCCACGCCAATTACTGCAATCAGACACAGTGATCCTCATTTTGCACTTGAACCCACTTACTTACCGCTGTCTCCTGAGTCTTTCTCCCGCTGCAGACTTCGCTGAACCACGCCCCCTTCGCCACAGTACGCATTTACGCCTGCTGTGTAATCTTTAATTTTTATTTTATTTGCCTAATGAAAAAGAAATATACTAAAATGTATTTGAAATATATTTATTTCATGCTAAGTATAAATACATTTACATATTTATGAACTTAAAAATACCATGCAGTTGTATTTTTAAACTGGTATACATAATCTGCTAAATTGGAACAACTAATTTTGTGCTTAATGCACTTTAAATGTGCAGAAGTAGTGTCAAAGTCCAACTAAAGATACACTGGGTTATATTTGATTGTGCTGAAGTGGAATTATTTCATGTATACTTTAGGTACACTTTAAATATCTTGCATTTAAAGACTGATACTATTCAAAGATCATACAATCCTCATCAATAGTGGCATTAAAACACATTTTAGGCTTAATTCTAAGAAATGTGCATTACGCAGAAGTAGTTCTCCAAATAAAGTTTAATTGTGATTTTTATATCAGTAAGTCTTGAGCGATAAGTCAGTAAATATGTGAATAGATTTGAACTGTACTAAGTATGAAATAAATGTATTTTAAATATAATACTTTTTTAATATGGTTATTGTGTGCTTTAAAATAGGATATGCACTTACTGTGTTGATCTGAACTCTCATAACCACATCTTGTCAATCTTGGCGGTTACATCAGAATCCACTCACAACAGTCCCTTGTGTTTCCATTATGAGTCTCATTAAATATTTACTATTTGTCTGTGTGTTTGTACAAATGCGGTCTCTGAGGGTTTGAGATGTGGCGTTGATGTCTACCTGAGGTGGATTCTTTAGGCCGCAGGGAGAAGAGAAACCTTATGTTTGGTACATGTTGTTATTGAGTGTGCTGTGTAAACATCAAAGTATTAAATAATCATGACATCTTCAGGGGACGTTCTAAGAAGTTGTGTAGTGAGTGACACACATGCAACAAAATTTATTTTACTCTCCATTTGTCAGACAAAATAAAAATGAAAAGAGCTAAATAACAAAGTTGTCAAAAAGATAAACATGATCTATTAAAAGACTTGAAATTAACCCTTTTTATTCTTCACTATTTAAAAAAACACACATGAACTATGAATATAGCTATTCTTACGTATTAAACATTCTACTACTTAAGCCAACAGAAAAAAAAAAAAAAAACAATGTTATAACTGTGTAGAAGTAGAACTTCAGCGGAGATGTTGTATAAGTTGCAGAATTTTGGCCAAAACATTCACCCATAGCTAGCATTTTATGTATCCTAAATGCACAATATGAATAATATTTTCACAATTTTTGAGGGGTTTTCATCATATGTCTCATGTTTAATATTGACTGCACTGTTATCTAATCTAGCAAATTCGGAAAACTTTATTGACATATTTAGTGAAGGTGGAAATGGCATCACAGCTGAGAGACAAATTACATTTGTCAAGTAATTTTTTATTTTTTTTTTAATAGAAAGGTTTATATTTTTATAAATTGTTACAATGGTTATGGGTTTGTTTAGATAATCATAATTTATGTTAATATTTTAGTGAATTGTATGATCACGTTATATGGGTTTTTAAATTTTAACACTAAAGTCTCAGAGAAAAACGAAATTCCATACATAAAAGGAATTTAAAAGGAAGAAAAATAACTGATTAGCATTAATAACAATTTAAATTCTGTTTTAATGTAACTTCCATATAGTAAGAAAATAACCAACAAACAAAAAGCAATGTATTCTAACAACATTCAAGTGCTTGTTACACATTGAAATACAATGTATAAATATGTTTTGTAGAATGGGAAGGAAAGGTGTTTCCATTTTTGAAAGGCAAGCCAGTATGTGATATACAGTATTGGAACATACACAGTGTTGGGGAGTAACTAGTTACATGTAACAGAATTATGTATTAATTAGGCTACAAAATAAGTGTAACTAATATGTTACAGTTACTGAGAAAAAATGTGTAAATAAACTATAGTTACTTATGAAATGTTAACGATTTTCACACATACAGATTTGATTGATTTCTTTTCAAAATTGCACCGACTGCTCTAAAATATGAAACACCAATGTTTCAGGAGTTTAGGACACCGAATAGGACACGGTTTTATTTCTTATTTGGGTTTATGTATGTTATTTTTTTTTTTTATTAACTTTTTTTTTCAAGCCATTTCCAAGGCATTGCCAGTGTTTCCTTGAATATCAATGCAAAGATTTGATTTCAAAAACCGTATCATAGCTATTAAATATCATATCATTTTAAATCAGTATTTAACTTCAGAATGATCTCGAAGTAAAAAGATGTCCTAAAGTGGTGGTGTCACGGTGCACACACGAGGGAGGAACAGGAACACGCAGACGAGGACGTAAACTCAAATGATAATATTTAATAAGGACATCAAGGCAGGACAAGGCAGGACAAGGCAGGACAAGGCAGGACAAGGCAGGACAAGGCAGGACAAGGCAGGACAAGGCAGGACAAGGCAGGACAAGGCAGGACAAGGCAGGACTCACAGACAGGATACACCGGGAAAAACAAGTAGACCAGACAACATCAAACTCAAAAGACAGGACTCATATACACAGGTAAATCATCACATAACGAGACAAACACAGCTGGAACATACTTAACTAATAATGACATGAAACAAGGACAGGAAACAAACCATATAAGGACACAGGAGGCAGGAACAGATGACACACATAACAGAACCCTGACAGGTGGCTGTGCTTTACAATTTCATTATTATAATCTTAATTAAAATGATGAAGGATTTGTCTGAAATCTGAAGATTACTGTAAGCTTAATCCTGCAAGCTTTAAATGTTTCAAAATTATTAACAATTTAGAAGAAAAAAATTAGAAGAGGAATCAAAAATAGGTTACAGGTTACTACATTTCCAAAGAAACCGTCCCAGCACTGGACATAGGGCCTACATTAGTTTGAACGAGAACGCATCAGTCATTGAAGAGCAATAACACTACGGTGCTTCTTCCTCCTTTCTTGCAATGCAACACAAACATGAGCCGCTGGATGGCAGCGACAAACCTTGTCAAACTAAAAATATCCACAAGCGCAGAGCACGAGGAAGTGAGTTGCTATGGAAATCATCCCTGACGACAATAAAACGCTGTAAACTTGGAACAACGCTAACGTTACTGGATTTGGGTTATCAGCTCATTGGCGATAAATGAATCGCTTGCGGTGATTGTGGTACGCGTGTGAATTGTAACTGTTCTGCTTTGTTATATATGAACAGAGTTGTGAAACGAGTGCAGATGGGTCGCTAATTAGCTCCCGTTAGCGATCTGCTCGTTTTAATTTACCCTAACGTTAGTTAACGTTACCAGGGATCCGTGACGTTAGAAAGACTAACTGAAAACCTAAGGCTGTTATCTAAACCTGTTTTAATGCAGCTAAAGAACCTGTAACGAGTTCTAAAGTGTATTTATAGCCGAGAAGTATGCTAAAAACGAAACAGTATGAATAATTAATCACAAACATGTAACGTTAGACAGAAATGGTAAAGATATATGTTGGAGCAAAAAAAAAAAAACGATTTGTCAGAAAATGCATGAATTTAAATATAAATGAATAGTGGTGTATGCTAATACAGTGTATGAAATTGGTTATATAGTAATTTGAACGGATGGATTGGATAACTAACATACTACATAATGATATTTCAGGACTCTTATGGCAGAATTGCATATAATTGGACAAATCATCGGGGCCACCGGATTCCCTCAGAACAGCCTCTTCTGCAAATGGGGTGTACACGCAGGTATATTTTCATCATAAAATATTTTATACTCTGTTCAAAAATGTTTTTCAGAACAATAAAGGGATGTCATGATAAACAAAAACGTAGAGAAAGTAGTGTGAAATGTTTGTATGCAAAATCATTGTTTTTTAAATAATTCTCTCCCAAAATAATTGTTCTCATAATAAGAGAGAGAGAAATAGAGAATGCAAAGTTCCTCAGGAATATAATAGTTTTGTGAATTAACTAAATGTTTCATTGGGGAACACGCTTTTGTAAAATTACACAATTATTTGTGAGAGAACATGCAAACATTGAAATAAAATAAAATCCTCCCATCGGTTTTTTTCATATTCCATATTCACTTAGGGGCTTTGTACAGTGGTGACCAAAAAAAAATAATAATCTGGTCTTACAGACAATTATTGTGTTTGTCTTGCATTTTAATGGTGTAAATTATTATTATTGTTTTTTTTTTATGAATTTTTATTTTAATGTTTATTTGATATCTCAAAATTTGCTTTAAAATAAAGTACCAAAATCGTTTTCACTTTGTGCCATTCAGGAGGAGCATGGAGACTTCTTTCTGGTCTGAAGGAGGGCCAGACTCAGGTGGACATGCCTCAAACAGGGGACATGGCATACTGGAGTCATCCCATTGATTTGCACTACACTACAAAGGGCCTACAAGGTATTCGTCTTGTATTTTAGTTTCACATAAAGAGTTTATAATCATTTAATCATGATTTAATATATAGAGGCGTTTTCTACTTCTAGGATGGCCAAAGCTTCATCTCCAGGTGTGGCACCAGGACTCTTTTGGCAGATGCCAGCTGTATGGTTATGGTTATATCCACGTACCATCAAGCCCAGGACAGCATCGTCTGCAGTGCGTGACATGGCGACCGCTGGGATCCTGGCAGGACCAATTTGCTGAGATGTTTGTCGGAGGAGGTCTGCAGCTGCGCTCGCCAGATCTCATTTACAGTGGCACAGACCGATACAGACTCCACACAGTTGGCATGGGCACAGTTGAACTAGAGCTGTGCGTTATTCTGCGCCACTTTGACAGATACGGTGTGGAGAGCTGAGAACAGACTACAGGGTGTCGTATATTTCAGGTCTATTATATATGGACAGGAAAAAAGGTAAATATTTTGTTATATTGGGCAGGAGGTAGTTATATAAGGTTTGTGTGAATGTAAGTGTTGTATGTTATACAAAGAGTTGAGTGAAATGATGAGTGATAGATTTATCTCTACAGACTGGTGTGTTTTTGTGCTTTGGATCTCAAACAATACTTTTTTATTTCATTTCATTTTCACACTTTTTGTACACTTTGTATGTTTTATAGAATTCGATTTTGTTTTGATACAATTAAATGTGCCAGTTTTCAAAGATTAAAAATGTTTCATCAAGTCATTCATCAAGAATTGATATGAAAAAACCTGTCAAAAAAAACAAACACAACCCTGATGCAGTTCAGCTCAGTACATAGCTTCAGGACATAGTTCTATTTATTTCTCACTCTAGACACATCTTTCTGTAACATTTTGTAGCAGGCTCTGTGTTATGTAGATAGTGAGAATCATCTCTTTGTCACATGTTGCTCATTTCCTGTGTGGAGTTTCAAACTGTTTTAGTGAGACTAAAAAAAGACAAAAGGGCGAGTAAGATCACAACTCATTTTTGCCATCAGCAATCAACAGGCTACGGTGAGTCAAGATTATTTAAAATACTACTCCATTATATATATATATATATATATATAAATTAAATAAATAAATAATGCACACACACACTGTATATATATCAACTGTTCTAGGGTGAATTTGTTGACACCATCCTGTTTCAGAAAGGTTGTTTTGAAAGGGCGTTAAAAAGTATTTTTCGCATCCTGTGTTTATTGAGGTTCGTCAGTTCCTCTCTTAAATTCTGTTTCTTTATTAGAAGAAAGAGGGATGGGGGAGGGTGTTTTTTTAAGTTGATGAGTGTGTAGTTGTCATACATTTTGGTATCTCTGCTAATTTGCTGTCAAAACCGTTCTGCTTTCTTCTAAAGCCCATTGCACACTGAGTCCGAAATGTTTAGTTTTTTTTGTATTCCTATCTTTCCTATCAAAATGCATGCTACGGATGCGAAAATGCAGAAAATCGAACCTGATCCGAATTTTTTTATGATGGACGAAAGTTTCAGAGGCAGTGTGTAAACATGATTGACACAACGTGAGGTCGCATTTATTTTTTAACGTGCTAAAATTTTGGACTCCGTGTGCAATGACCTTAAGAGTTCGAAGTAGGATACCTCCTTTGGCAATCGAGTCTGTATTCTGTAAACACAAGATGTGGAAGATATTCTATCTAACAGATAAACTGCAGCCCTAGCATAATTTCTGTTTTGTGCCATTTAACTGTTACCTTAACATACCTAACTAACCTCATTCATTTCTTACTCATTAAATAAGTTTTACATACAAAACTTTTGAAAAATATATTCAAAATCATGCATAACTATCTCAAGCAGTATCCTAAAGGCCACGATATTCTTGCGTTAAAGTTCAGCACAACAGCAGAAAAAATTTCTGTGTCATAGAAGGTGAAGTCCCATAGCACACCCACCTATTACTTTACTGTCATGCATTAAGTGGACAATATATATTTATCGTTATAGTTATTGACCTTGAAGTATATAGTATAAAGTAATAATTCTTCTTCTAAAATGGTGAATCCCATACTACAACCATAAAGATAACGACGCGGAAGAACAATATAACTGGAATCACTTTGAGAACAATTTTTTTTTCTAGCTGATTAGCAATAAGAACTTTGATTATCGTTAAAAAGCTTGAGGATTTAAAGTAACAGACAACAAAACTGCAGTGTACGGCTTTAATAAACAGACCATTATCATTATAATTATTTTAATAGTTACAAATTCTTGGTGAGAACAGGCCTTAAGAAAGCTTCAATGTAGCATTATTAATGAATCCTTGTTTAATTAGGGAAAGACTTCATAACATCTTGTTTCGTTCTAAATGTTTAATTCTTGAGTGGATAGCAATAGCCAGCTGACTCCAGGCATATGAATGCCATCATGAGTTAAACTAAACCCTTTGCCTCACACATTGCCACAGTTTGGGTCTATCTACAGGGGAAACTACTGTGCTGCAAAGGAAGTGTTGTGTCATTTGGTTAAACTGTGCTGCTTCCCTTTCCTCTTTTGTCATTCCTTGAATTGAGAGCAAACTAAGTCTTTTCAGAACAAGGGTACGGCACACGAAAATAACTACTACTTTGAACCTCAAATACTTGTATTTGTTAGTTCCTGTTGAGCGGGACCCAAGGAACGTCGAGGTTATCGAACGGAAACTGTACTGTAAAGGAAGCATGGTGGCTTGCAAGGACATCTCTTGTGACTTCATTGGTGAGTTTTGTTTGTTTTATTTCAGATCCATTGAGTCTGTTGTGCCAATTTGGGCATCAGTATCTCAGTGATGTTTGGGTTCTGATTCAGGCCGTGGGGTTTGAAGTAAAGAAGACAACACCAGCTTATGCTTTAGCAATGCTAAAGTGACGCCAGCATTGTATCTGGAAGTGCTCAAGACATTTAAGTTCTGTAACCATCTAGTGCCACATTCAAAAACTCAACATAAATCCCAGCGACGCTGACCATGAGGGCGGAGAGTTTATTATTGGCATTGCAATGCCTGCTGGGATTTGTGCACTATAGCGGAGCGTTGTCAACATGCAGTCCTTTAGACCTGGAACTAATAAAGAGAAAGCGCATCGAAGCCATTCGAGGACAGATTCTCAGCAAGCTACGACTGTCTAAGGAACCAGAAGTAGACGAGAAAGAGGTGATAGACAACATCCCAGCAGAGCTCATCTCGGTGTACAACAGCACCATGGAGCTAAATGAGGAGCAGGCGGCAACTCCTGTACACCAACATATAGAAGATCCTATGGAGGAGGAATACTACGCTAAGGAAGTTCACAAGTTCACCATGAAACCGAGTGAGTGGGTCTGTTTTTTCTCTATTGTCTAGCCTGTCGATTATCGAATGATTACAGTGCCTTGCTTTGTGTTATGGCTAAAATGCCATGTGCCTGATGATTTCCTCAAGAGAATTGAGGGTGTGCGCGAATTATCTGACCACAAACAGGAAGGAAGGCTGCTAAGTGAATGCTAATGAAGTTACTCAGATCCTGGATTTAGAGTTTCTTGGAAGACTACTGCATCGCTCAACTCCAAACATCTCTTGATCTGTTATTGTCTCTTAAAACCTTATTTGGATGAAACTGACAACAGTGGTTTAGGGAGGTTTTGGTTTTTGGTGTCTGAAACGAACTTTCAAAACCACAGACAATGACAACACTCACTAATTTTGAGGTTTCCCATGCCTGCGGCAAACAAACAAACAAAATTACACACACACACACACACACACACACACACACACACACACACTACATACACATTATTTATATGCTGAATGATCATGTTTTCTTGACACTGAAAACTGAATGACAATGCTGAAATAATGGCTCCTGAAAATTTAGCTTTGCCATCTCAAGTATAAATTAGACTTCAAAATACATTAACCCCTTTACTGTCACCCCCCATTTTATAACATATCAAACTTAAACTCTTATAATTCATGAATGCTTTGGAATACAGACATACGGTTTGACTCTTTTTAAAGAAGATCTCTTTTTAAAATCAGCAGATTACTGCAGAAGTGGAATTATTTTAAAATATGAAAGTGAAAAAAAGTTATAGAAGTTTAAATTTACTGTAAAGAAAATACTCAGTACTACATTTTTTATATTTTATATAAAATAAATATTTTACATAACATGTTTTACTCTAAAATTTATAAATTAAAGATAAAACCAAGTTAAAATAAAGAAACATTAACAAGCCGACGCCGAAAGAACAGACTGCGGAGTCGGCCGATCTGAAAACAACAAGTAAATTAATTCAGGCCGAAAACAAGCCGACGTAGACCAAATAGCCGACGGTGACGAACAAATACACAGAGAAAACTAGATCCAAATTGCCCGACGGCCACCCGGCGCTGTGTACCGGCTTTAATTATGTCTAAATAAGTTATGTTCCAAATTTGAAGTTGAAATGAAAAAAATTGTGGTCATACCACAAACAGCCACCGGGTGCCATCCAAACTCCATTAAATTTGTTTGATGCATTTTTTCTGTCACAAATGTCTAAATCTCTCTGTCAGTATTATTCCGATCAGAAAAAAATATATGAAATCCTGAGAGTCAGGCCTTTCCGACGATATGTATTTTGTCAAGATTATTAAAAGTTTTGATTTTAAAAGACCGTAATACATTGTTTAATATGACACTTGACTCCGCCCGCTAAGGGGGAGGAGACCACCAAAAGATTTAAAAGTACCATTTCCATGGTAACGCGATGTCCGATTTTATGATGATTACTAAAATATTTGATAGGGAAAAAAGACAACGAAAAAAAAGAGCGCCAAGCATCCCACAGGTGGGACGGTGACAGTTAAGATGTGTTCCTGGGTCAGAAAACAACATTTTAATCCAAAAATTGTTATTTTTAATTGTAATCCCTAAAATCAGAAATATTTTACAAGCAACAAACACTATTATTTCACAAAAATTATAAACTTGCTTTATTGGTTGATAACTGTTGTTCCGGGTCATTTGAACCAGGAACATTGAACATAGGTTCTGCGGGAAAAGTTAGTTAAGTTTGTTCAAATGTTTCTGATTAATTTCAGTCTTCACTGCAGTTTTATGTTTAGATATCATTGTGTACTTTTTATAAGTATTCTATAACTATTCTATCTCATCACCAGTGGAGGAAAACCCGGACAAGCTCTTATGGTTCAACATCACAGATATAAGCCACAAATTGGGTTTAAACCGCACAGTCTCCCAGGTGGAGCTCCGTCTGCAAATCAAGGATGTTTTAATGGCTCCTGATTCAGAGCAGAGATTGGAGCTGTATCAGGTCACTGGGAACAAATCACGCTACCTGGAATCACGTTTCATTTCCAGACAAATGGCCGGCAAGTGGCTGTCGTTTGATGTCACACAGACCTTGAAGGACTGGCTGCCGAGGAACGGTGAGAAACAGCGCTGCCTGCCACTTGTGACCATGTGTGTTTTTGAGAGGAAGTATCTAATGTACGATTAACCTAGCTTGAAAAGTAGCTCATCACATCAAATGACCCACTCAACTGTATCTGATTAAAACCTTTAATCTTAATCTATTGAAATTATTATAGTACAAATATTTTTTATTTTCTAATTAGAATTTAGCTGTGTCCCACTTTTTGCACGCAACCCGGTTACCCAGTGACTTTCCTCTATCCCAAAAATTACCCCCCCCTCCAAGTTTTTACCAAATTGACTGCTTACATCAGTTAAGAATCAAATAATGAAGAAACACATTTTTATTTATTGTTAGTAGGTCTAATAATAAATACAAACCAGTGTTGTTATTTTTAACTAAAACTTGTTTTTTAAATAGTTTTTAGTAATTGAAATAAAGCTGAGATATATAACATAAATTATATTACAAAGAAAAGAAAAAAATATATAAACATAAAACAAAAAAATTACAAAAGCACATAATACAATTATATTTTAAATTAAATAATTAATTAAACAAAATTTTAATATAAAAGCTAATTTAAATTATTAATAAATAGTACATAAATATAATAAAATAACAGCTGCAAACAACATTTGCAGATTTTTTACTATTTCTGTTTTAGTTCTTTTTGCATTTTAATTTAAAATCTATGCAATCTATCTTTCATTTAATTTTCATGCTGATGTAATGTTTATATGCTAGAAGAAATCAGGGCTTTAAGCTAATGTCCTAAAATGTTTCTAACGGTTAAAAAATTGGAAATGTAAAAAATTAATAAAATAGTTCACACACTGTAATATTTGCATCAGGATCAGCAGGTTAATCTTAGATGATCATTTTACTTTTAATATTACTGAAAACACTGACACTGTAACTGGTGTATCAGTTTAAAATAAGTGTTTATTACACGTATGCATTGTTTGCATCATAAATCAAACTTTCTCTTAAATTTGATTCATAGAGGCAGAGCAAGGATTTCAATTGAAGATGGCTGATAATTGTCAGCCTCAGACGCAATTTCCAATCAGAATAAAAGGTTTGTGAATTAAAAATAAAATCCTGTATGTCTTGATGTCGATAGGACAAGCTAATATTGCTCTTTGTGTCTGCAGGTTTGTTTCGTACAAGAGGTGATAAAGGCCCCTTAGCAGAAAATGTGCCAAAACCTCACATTTTGGTAATGTCGCTTCCTCTTGACGGCCACAGCTCATCAAAATCTCGCAGAAAACGTCAAACGGAAACAGATCGAGTTTGTACCGAGTGAGCCTTTTATGAGTCAACATAAAATAAAATGGACATTCTTTATTCTTACTATATCAAACGCCTCACTGTGTGCCATCTTCATGTTAAATGCAGTAAATCTGAGGACTGCTGTGTGAGGAGCCTGTACATTAACTTCCGCAAAGACCTGGGCTGGAAGTGGATACATGAACCTTCTGGTTATTATGCCAACTATTGCACCGGCTCTTGCTCTTTCGTCTGGACTTCAGAAAATAAGTACTCACAGGTAGCAATCAGGATTGTCAGATGCTTGGAAATGTTTGACAACTGGATTGTTTCGAAAATATGGCTCTGAAATTGTCCGGTTTTCTTTGCCTGCAGGTTCTTGCGCTGTATAGGCATCACAATCCTGGTGCATCTGCTCAACCCTGCTGTGTACCGCAGGTTCTAGACCCACTGCCCATCCTTTACTATGTGGGCCGCCAACACAAGGTCAGAATTAAATTCACTGGTGTTTTTAATATCACTTTCATCAGTGGTCAACAGAAATGTCATCTAAAGAATGTTAAAACTTTCCGCAGGTAGAACAGCTGTCAAATATGATTGTGAAGACCTGCAAGTGTTGCTAAAAGCTCTGTCACCGTTTGGTCCTGATGAGCAAAATCAAGAGAGGAACATTTTGAGGCAATTGTAACCCAGTATTTTTTGAGGGGAACTATTTTATTCAAATTTTTTGGTCAATTTGTCCTTTTCATACTTGACTCCACTGTACCACACTTAGATGTATTGATTGTTTTATACTTTTTTACATTTATGTTGTGAATAACACTCTACATATGCTGTACATATTGTTCGAAAAAAGTGGTCATTTTCATTGTTTGATATAAAACATTTGATATAAGACTTAAAACGTTCATCACTGTTCAGGTGTAGATTATTCGGTCTCTTTTGTCAGCAACAACAACAACAAAAAATTGCATATAAAAACTATTGGATATTTGTTTAATGTACAGAATGTATTAAGTGGAATAATACTAGTCTATTGATATCTGTACTTCTAGGTCAACAAGCATAGCTTACTTGTTTTTAAATACGTGCTTGAAAATTATTTAAAAAAAAAACGTTTTTTTTTTTGTAATTAATCAATGTGAAAACACAGAATACATACAATTAGCTCCAGAATTAAGCACTATTGCTAAAATGTAGTTCAGGTTTTTGCGAGTCGGATGAGTTGGTGTAATTTTATTGCTATGTACTGTATTTGGGATCACCACTGAATGCTTTTAGTGCATGTTGTTGTGCTGTTTTCCCCAGAATCTGTTACAGGTGTTCAGGAAAGGCAATTTCCTGCCAGCTATTTTGTTGTGTCTCCAGAGCTGGCAATAATTTTTCTTGTTTGTTTTTTATAAAGGAAGTGAATTAAAAGTTTGTACACTGTAAAAACGCTAAACAGACTTTAAATGTGGTCCCAGCATACTTAAATAAAATGTATTATAAATATATAACCAATACAACAGAAGCGATAAAGAGTTTGAGGACATTCCTTAGATTTTTGTCCTATGCTGCTATTTAGTGGAACAACTCGGATTAATCTATTTTAGTATTATTTGCTCTTTCCACAAACAAATGCTGGTTCTTCGACATGTTTCTAAAGTGATTAGTTTGTTGATAAAAGATATTCTGACATTTTGATCTTTTAAATGGAATTTCAGCTGCAATAATTATTATACTTACTTGCAAGGGATTGTGTTTCAGGGCCTTTCAGTCCTTATGTAAAGTCATTTATACAAATATCTATGGCACCCTCTACTGGATACACATGTGCCATACAATTTGAATGTGTTATTTTAATGTCACTATACAGATACAATCAATCTAGCTATCTAAAAAACTAAATTTTTGATTCATGATTTTTGTTTTTTAATTAAATCATACTTTGGTATTGTAATATTGTGAACATGATCCAAACAGGATGGGTGGGGATTTGATTACCAGAGTTGATCCGTTTTTTTATTGCATACACCAAACTTTAATCTACAGGTTCGTAGAGTAATATTTAAATAAATAACAAAAAAACAAACTATATTACATTCTCTGCATTGATAACTGCTTTCTGTTGGCCAATAAGGTTTAGACACTGCACATTTTAATACCAGTTTCTTAGCTAGATAGTTTTACATATTGCTTTATGATGCCTTTGATTTCTCAAGAGCAGAGTTTGCACCAACAAAAGCTTGCACAACATAACTCTTGTTTTACTTCATGTCTTGAGCCGGGTATGACTTTAGATGAATTGCAGGGCACAAAAGTCAGTATTCTATAATACAGTAACTATCTAAGCACACGACTTAAGCAGAAATAACCTTTGAGCACGAAGAACGTGAAGGCAGTCAAGCTTACAACAAATCAATTTTTAATGTTACATTTTAAGATCACAAGTTCACAAATGTTTTGGCTACTAACTAAATATGCATTTTGCTTCACAAAATAGGAATGTATACAGAGATTTTGGTTTGTTCAGATAGTAAAATCTGTGGAAAAAGCATTTCGAGGCCAAAGTCTGTTTATCTTCTGTTTGTCTTAGCTTGATAAACAAAATGACCTTAGAAACTGAACAGATACTGAAAATAAGATATGGTGAGCTCATATCTTATCTATAAATCACACAATTACTTTCAAGCAAACTGTAGCAAGTACATGTCAGAGCTTGTAATTTTATGTTGAAGAAGTCCAAATTTACAGTATTCTTTTCATGTCAGCATATTTTGGCAAAGTCATTTACTATCAGATGTAATCATGACATTCTTTTCAGATGGAATGAACTGATGACGCCTGCTTTCTTTACGCTACCATTCCTGTACAGTCTTGTCCCACACTAGCTGTCCATGTGGCTCTTTGGCTCCTTCAGGCAGCATTGTCAGATAAACAGGAGTTTCTGCCCCTTCCTCTGGACTCTTGGTAGCATTTGATCCAGCCATGTCTGTCCGCACCCATCCTGGACAGCAAGCATTCAGGAGGATACCATCACCTGGCCTTGTCTCGGTAAGAACTTTAGCCTGGATCCTTGATAGCACAGTCACACCAATCTAAAAAAGGCAGTAAACAAACATGTTTAGTCTGGGCCTGCTTATTGCTAGACTCCGTATGTCAGGAAAAAAAGGATGTTTGTTACCTTGGTGGTACCATAGGAAGTGTTTGGCCAGCCCTGAGCTGTATGATCCCCTGCCTGCGCAGCCTGAACAAACTCCCATCAGCAGGCACAATTCCTCCTCAGACAAATCTTTATTTCGGAATCTGTTCAAAGGTAAACATAACATCAAAATAAATAGTCTACATGCTATGCACTTTAACTGATCACTTACTATGATAACTCATTCACACACTTTGCCTGTAGTTCAGGACTGCACTGGTCAAGGGATTTCTTGCTAACAAAGCTGGACACGTTGACCACCCGAGCTTTGGGTCGAAGTATCGGCAGAAGAGCATGGCACACCCACAGTGTTCCCCAGAAGTTGGTGCGCATGGTCACCTCGGCCTGTTCTCCAAATGGCTCTGTTGCTGAATCTAGAAAAAGAAGAGAATTTAAAATGTCTGTAATACAAAATATACAAATAATATAATATAATAAATTAAAAGCTTATTTTATTAAGCCAAATTGTATCCTTCAGCTAGAAGATATAGTCCCTAAGGAGTTTTCCACACAGAACATTTAAAAAATTATTTTTGCAAAATACAAAATATACTTGCAAAAGACTCAAGTGCAACAGTCAAACACCTCTGTCTAGCAGAGTTACATGGACAAATAATCAAAAGCAGCAATAATTGAAAAGTGGATGGGAAAAAAAACGTTCTATTTGAATGGTCTTTTACATAACAGAACGTTTTAGCACAGATTGCTGTATGGACCAAATAGAATATAATATAATATTAAACATAAAAACATTATTTTACTGAGCCAATTCCTAAATTGGTATTCTTCCGCTAAAAGATAGTCCTTAGGGGTCATTCATTTGTTTAAAAACACGAGATGCAGGGCAGTGAAATGGAAAAGAGTAAGGTCTATAGATGTTTTTTAAAACACCTTACGAAGATTAAAGGGTTAGTTCACCTAAAAAAAAAAAAATTAGCCTGAGTTTTACTCACCCTCAAGGCATCTTACATGTATATGACTTTCTTCTTTCAGACGAATCCAATCAGAGTTATATTAAAAATGGTCCTGGCACTTCTAAGCTCTATCAGCGGTTGGGTGTTTCTCTTTAACAGTCCAAAACACGTTAAATAAAGTGCGGGGCTCTGGGGCGTGAATAAAGGCCTCCTGTAGCGAATTCATGCATTTTTGTAAGAAAAAATATCCATATTTCAAATGTAATAAACACTTTTCTCTCACTTCTGCTGACTGTCATATGCAGAAGCCGTTCCTGTGGATGATGTAGGACGTATGCGCAGCGCGCCCGCCTCAGATATATGCAGGAGCAAAGTTTCCTTACTTTAGCAAAGGAAACTCAATCTCAATCTTGGCTTATATCAAAATCCTCGTTTTGTGCTTCTAATTTGTGACCGGCGTTTTGTTCTCTCTCCGTGTTCATCACCAATCACGCCATCCGCCAGAATGGCTTCCGCGTACGACAGTTTGATGTAGTGAGATAAAAGTGTATATCACATTTACAGTGCTATCCAAAGCGAACAATATAATACAAAACCGGGAATCATGGAAATGTCGCCCACAAATATTATATTTGCAAGGATGCCTTTATTTACCGCCCTGGAGCCACGTGAGGCATGTTTTGTTATGGATGCGTGCATTCATTTAACGTGTTTTGGACTGTTGAACAGAAACACCCACCCACAGAGCTTAGAAGTGCCAGGACAATTTTTTAATATAACGCATATTGGATTCGTCTGAAAGAAGAAAGTCACATCCAGGATGCCTCGAGGGTGAATAAACAACAGGCTATTTTTGGGGGGTGAACTAGGCCTTTATAGTTTTAAAAAAAAAAAAAAAAAAACATGGCTACTATAGTTAAACCCTAACTAGAATTATCCAGTATTTTGCTACACTAACCATAGTTTAACCACGGTATTTGTAGTAAAACTGTGGTTATACAATGGTAATCAATATGCCAAAAAAACAAAAAGTTTACTACACTTTTACTACAATAAAACCAAGGGTCTGTAAGGGCCTAAACTGTCTAATGGTCAAACATGACTGTTTGACACATGTTTAAATAGAAAAACAACCGAAAAGCATTGTAGTTAAACTGAAAAAGGCTTTCTGTGTGAACGGCCTCTTACAGAATGTTGCAAGGATTTTAGCACAAAATGCTGAGTGTTCAATCATAATATAATATAATAAAAATGCTATTTTATTAAACCAATTCCTAAAGCGGTCCCTAGGGGGCCAATTACACAAAAACGCCATATGTTGCAGAGTAGACTGGTGGAAAAAAACGGTCTACAGACAAATACAATACAAAGAACTTTGTATCACGCACAAAACGCTGCAAAGGACGCAAGTGAGATACAAATTAAATTACAGCTTTTATATAGAGAATGATTTAATTGTCGAATGTGTTAATTGTTCTTTAACACTTCTCTGTCAAACTAACGTTTGAAGGCCATTCCCGCGTTGTTAACAAGAACATCCAGGCCGCCGTACTTCTCCTCCAGAAACTTCTTCAGTTTTAGAGAGCTTCCTTGGTCACATATATCAAGTTGGTGGAAGATTACGTTTTTGCATCCCTCAGATTTCAGTCCAGCAACCGCATCTTGTCCCAGTTTCTCATTCCGTGCAGTAAGGAGAATATCTCCATTGAAACCTGCTTTGCACAACCCTTTAACAATCGCCAGTCCGATGCCTTTATTTGCCCCTGTAACCACAGCTACTCTTTTAGACATCGTGGGCTTCTATAGTCTGCCGTTTGGTCACGAAATAAAGAGTCTGCTGTTGAGCTCCGAAGTGTTAGTTTCTGAAACGTTCCGCATTCGCAAAGCGCGCAGCTCCTCCTCTAAACCGGACAACAACAAAAGAAAGTGCAAGTCATGCTTACTGTTGATAATATGCTGATAAACTTTATTGATAGTTTATTATTAAAAAATAAATAAATCATTTTGTAACATGTAGAGATGGGTCAACGTTTAGCTTTCTACCATTATACAATAACTATTCCCTCTTTAAAAAAATGTACGTTTAATACAATGTGTTACTTGCTGTTTATTAGTACTTATTGTGAAATCGAGTTAACATTTTCTGAGTGAGAAGCGTTTCTACTAGAAGTGTTATTTTCCACCAGTTCTTTCTCTCTCTCTTTCTCTTTAGAATAGGTGCAAAACAAATTTAATGTCACGAAACATTAGTCTACCAACTCGACAGGTTTTGCCTTTTTAGTGACAGAATCAGTGAGTGTATGTCAAGAGGGCATGCCATGTAGAGAAAGCATATAAAACCTGTTTTATATATTGTGATTTGTCTTTATTTGCTGCCATCTGCTGTTCAAAAAATGTCAAAATATTTTGCACGTTGTACATCAGGGGCCTGTACCATGGAGCCGGATTTGCTGGCTAGCCAGGTAAGTTTCAGTTTCGTTTGCACCAATCCTGGGTTTTAGGTATCATGAAAGTGGCTTGGCTTTTAGCTGCTTTCATTGCCATAGTAACTTACACTGCACAGCTAACCTGCTCCAGGGCAGGTTGTGTTCTGGGTTAGAGAGCTCAAACAGAAATTGGACCAATCAGATGTGAGAAAAGTGACACATGTCTGACACACAAAAAAGTCACTCCCCCAGTTTCTCTTCCTACAAATTAAAGGTCACTATGAAGTACCTAAAAACATACAACATTGTCTGGCTTTATATTATAATTACAATTTACATATGATTTATATAATTATAATATGATTCATATTATTTTTACTCTATTACACACAAGCGCTTTTAGTTACAATTAACAATAAGAAAGCATTTATTTTAGAAGGAATATTAATATATCATATGTAATATAAATAAGGGGTATAATCAATAGATAACACTTTTGTGACCTTACATGTTTGAGTCTTTATCACTATATATATGATCAACTATATAAAGTAACTTCACAAGTTTCACTTGGGACTGCACTGATAGAGCAAAACAATTTCCTTTATTTGTCCTCTTTCATGCACAAGTAGTTCAAATGCGTTTAAATTCCTCATATTCTTTAATCTCTTAACCTTTAACAAAAGAGTTTTGTATGGAATCAATTCAATGCCACATATATGCAAAATAACAAAGTTTTGCAAAAGAAAATAAAGTTTTGCAAACGAAAATGAAAGTATTGAGAAAAAATGCGAATGCGCCACCATCTTGGTCTGCAAACAAGCACTGTTAATACACATTTAGTTAACTAAATGAAACAATACACATTTTAATACTATAAAAATGTGCACACTGAGAGAAATAAACTGCAGATGTTCATGTTAACAACTTATTTATCTCGAGCAAACGCTGCTAATACACACATACATGTTAATAAATTGAAAACTTTAATGTTTTAAAGCTAGTGAATAAAAGGAAACGATCCACCCACATGCCTCTGCTCAATGACGGTGCCTGGATCAGTTGTGATCTGCTTCTCGGCCGAGGACATCACTTCCAGGGAGGCATGCCTAGGCCTGTTGTACACGCCCCCGTCTCTTGACTCCACCCCATGTCAAAAAAGTGCCACAAAGTGAGACGCACAGAAATGTGAAGCGCAAAGGGGAAAACAGTATCTTGACTGAAACGCAAAATAAAAGGAGCATTGCAAATAAATTATTAGATATGGCCATGGAAAATATGTATTGCAAAATCATTGCTTGTTTCATTTATATTTTGCAATTCTTTATTTTTGTTTGCCAAACTTATTTTCTTCTTACAATACTTTATTTTCTTTTGCAATTCATTATTTTTGTTTGCAAAACTTATTTTCTTCTTGCAAAACTTTTTCTTTTGCAATTCTTTATTTTTTATTACAAAAAGCACATTTATTTTTCTCAATACTTTCATTTTCGTTTGCAAAACTTTATTCTTTTGCATATATATGTGGCAATAAATTTATTTCATAGTTTTGAATCTCGCTGGCTCTCTCGCCAGAAGTGAATCACACTGGCTCTGTGTTGTGATTGTCTGTTTGCTGCTGATGTCACACATTCATGTGCATGCTCTCCATTAACTCAGGATCAAGCCTGAGTTGACAGAGAAAGTTGATGATCAGCTTCATGGTACCAACAAAGCCAGATTGGACATCATAAAAATTGTCCCTTTATTTATACTTAAGGTTTCCTTTTCAAGTTTTGTCAACTCAAAACGTATGTATGTATGAATGAATGAATGAATGAATGAATGAATAATGAATGAATGAATGAATGAATGAATGAATGAACCTATATCCCTGAATTTGTTCATGTGGTTTATAATAGGGTTGTCTACCATCATATTACAATTCTACAAAATTAATCAAAATTAATAAATAGGCCCCAAACTAATTAATGGGCAGCAGGTCTAAACAAAACTCATCTTAGGTGCTGACATTTATTCATTTAGACAATAAAAGCATGTGTTTAGATTTAATGTTTTAAATACTGTGTAATGTGATTACTTAAAACGGCCAGCAGGTCGATGTTTGTGTTGAATCACTTATCTTATACCATATCAACACAAACGAAACAAAAACAGCACTTAACTCCCACATTTCTCAGTAAAAAACAAACATTTTAAATGAATAATAAAAAATAATAATGAGTAACAGAATACAAAGTAAAACTTTGTTGAATTAGGCCAACTTGTTTTCGTCAATGGTGACAAATAGTGTGTTCGTTACTGACTACTGCTTTTGGAGACCTCAACATAATTGAGATACTTACAAATGTTAAGAATGCAACAAAGCCAGATTGGAGTGGTTTTGGTTTTGTCAGCTGTTTATTGACACAAAGGTGGTGCTGTAAAATATTTGAAAACATTATCTTATACCATATCAATTAACTCCCACATTTCTCAGGCCATTTTGTTGAATTAAGCATTTTCACCTAGAAAATAACAAAGATTCTACTTTAAAGGCAGTAACTTATTCCTAGAGCCACAGAGTCGAAAAATATTGCCTCTCAGAGCCTGAACACTCAGTCCATAGATGGCTGGATTTAGAATTGGAGGAAATATCAAGAAATAAAGTGACATTAATATTTGTGTTTCAAATGGGAGATAACTTGTGTCAAAGCGACTTTGTACAATTTCAAAAAAACATCCCACACTATAGTTCAGAATTGCAAATAAGTGTGGAGTGCAGGTCTTCAGTGCTTTTATTTTAGACTCTTTTGTGGCAGCAAAGCATATTTTAAGAATATGTCCATATGAGTAGAAAGTCATCGCAAGCTGAGGAAAAGTGTATACAATAACAAAAAACAGTCCAATGGCACTCACAACATTTGTGTCATCACAGGACAGTTTGACAAGAGAATAGTTGGAGCAGTAAACTCGCCCTATAATGTTTCTACAGATTGTCAAGCGCAGAGTCAGAATAAAAAACAAAGAGAATGTCACTAAAGGATATCCCCATGAGAAAGCTATTAGTTTATACACTTTTGATATGGTCATGATAGCGTGATACTGCAGCGGGTAGCAGATGGCCACATAGCGATCGTAGCACATCACTGACAGAATGGTGAACTCTATGATAGCATATGTGTGCAGGAAGTAAGTTTGAGCCTTACAGCCTGCCAAAGATACCTCATGAGAAGAAGACATTAAAGTACCCAGCAAGGGCAGAAGCAAAGCTGTGCTACCGTAGATGCCATTCACAGCCAGGTGACATAGAAATATGTGCATGGGTTTATGAAGCACTTTGTTGCTAATTACGACAAAAATCACAGTGGTGTTTGCAAAGAGTGCAAACATGTACAACATGAAAAAGATCATGAAATAAAGGTATTTAAGATCTTCCATTCTGTAAAAGGCATCCAGTATAATAATCGATGAGTTTTTCATCTTCTCTAAATTGTTCAGCACACTGTAGAAAAAGAAAATGGTACATTACATTCTTCACAAATAGTTTAAATCAGTTGTATAATTGACAGAAGTTTATAATCAGATGAACAAGCTTTCCCTACTGCATTCATAATAAAAATACATGTCCCAAATGTTGCAGGTGAGTTGGATAAAAGGTGAACGATAAAGCATGGTGCACAAAAAAGTATGCAGAAGTGAGCATCCTTCTGCTTATATGGTCTGTTACCGGTAACCTTGGAGAATTGCCCAGTTTTTCAGATCACATGGTCATTACATTGAAATTACATAAATAGCCCAATCTCTTGTGGTTGAGCAAAATAACCCTTGTGCATCAATTTAAAAAAAGTTACTTAGTTAGAGGACAAGAATGTCAATGTAAAAAAACTGTCATAAATATTTGAAGCTTGGCCTCATTTTAAAGAGGATCATTGGCAGATTATTCTTAAAGTAAAATAAAAAAAATACACCGTTACTATCGTAACCTCACTTCCCTGAGATACGGGAACGAGTACTGCGTCTTGTATTTTAAGACGCATATTAGGAAAACTCCTTTTCTCCGATAACTGAAGCCTTTTTTCAATAATGCAGTGTTACTGCACAGCCATTGGTGAGTGCAGTGCTTTAAAGACGAACCAATGGCTCAGCAGCGGTGCTTCGCGAACCTGTGGCGATGAAGCCTGCGCAAATGGGCAGGGTATCTGGCTGTATAAGTGGCCCATTTGCCAGCAGTTTACATCGGCTGAAGCGACGACTGAGTCGTACAGCACCATAGCACGGCAGGGAATGCTGTACTCGTTCCTGTGTCTCAGGGAACCGAGGTTACGATAACCGAGTATGTTCCCTTTCGATACTTCACTCGTAAAGCGTCTTTTATTTTAAGATGCAAATGGGGAACGAATTCAACCACACCATGCTATGGTGGGGGGACGACTGAACCACACTTGCCATGGGCACTGAAGGGCCCAGGGGACAAGAAGTAGAAGCCCTCGAGCGGCAGGCCAAACTAAAAGAGGTTGCACCTGGCCCGGGTAATCGCCCCAAGGGGAACCTATACTGCCTCGGCACCCTGATGCCATGGCTGGATTCTAGCTCAGTGCCGGTCCCACCTGTTAAGGTTCATGTCCATTCAAGCAGAAAGAACCCGTGCCTGTAAGGCTGGAACTTCCAGGTTATAAAACCTAGCAAATGTGGACGGCAAGGCCCAGCCGGCCGCCGCAGCCTCTCTTGTGGGAGAGAGTGTGGTGCGCGGGATCTGAGCCGGCGTAAGCACACTCGTCTCAGCGCGCTGAGGTCCTCTGACCCGCCGCTTTTTTCTCTCAGATCCCTGAGAGGGAGAAAGCAGGAGGGCGCGAGGGGCAGTCGCTCTCTGAAAAGAAAGCTAATCGAGTACGTAGAGAGGCGTTTAGTGCTCTTTCGAGCGTTCGCTGGATGGCAGCAGGGGACCATGAGACCGCAGCTGTTGAAAGTGCTGAAGCAGCTTGAGAGTAGCGAATCAGCAGGGAGTCAGCCGAGCTGTGGGTCTTGATCCACTGCAGAGGCTAGTCAACGGCGAGAAGAGCTGGCTTTGAGTCTAGTAGATCAGCGAAGAGAAGTCATCGCCGCTGAAGGAGAAGAAATCTGAGGATCTTGTGGTGAATGGGTCGCTTATATAGCCAGATACCCCACCTATTTGCGCGGGCTTTGGCGGGCTTCATCGACACAGGTTTGCAAGGCACCGCTGCCGAGCCATTGGTTCATCTTTAAAGCACTGCACTCAATGGCCGTGCAGTAACACTGCGTTATTGAAAAAAGGCTTCAGTTATTGGAGAAAAGGAGTTTTTCCCATATGCGTCTTAAAATAAAAGACGCATTACGAGTGAAGTATCAAAAGGGAACACAAATTTATTGAGATTTTAGGTTATGAAAATTATTTATGAGCAAATTCTTACATAAAAAATATATTTTACAAAACTAGTTGAACTTGAAAATCAAAGCCATAAATTTAAACAAGTTGTGTTCTAAATTTGAACAAATTCACAAAAAGGTGAGATCACAAACAAATTAGCTTTTAGTAAGATTTTATCTGGACGCAGTACCAAACTTTTCCCATAGATGCCAACAAAGCTATGCTGGTTCACACAGCATTGGGATTTGTGATTCGCAGTATAGTATAATTTCTTTCTGAAACATTACAGGCGCATGCACACAAATGGGCACACATTTTTTTTTAGAACACACATTCAAACCAGGGCCGGCTCAGGCTCTGTTGGTGCCCTAGGCGAGATTTTAGATTTCTGCCCCCCACCCCCAATAAAAAAAATTCTGCTTTTTCAAAACTTTACCATAATATAACATAACATAAATATTGACAACTGTCTCTCTCTGAACGTGAGCAAAACTAAGGAGCTGATCGTGGACTTCAGGAAGAGACAGCAGCGGCCCTACAACAACCCCTGTGGAGAGGGTGAGTAGCTTCAAGTACCTCGTGTAAACATCTCCGAGGACCTGACATGGACTACACACATTCAGACTCAGGTTAAGAAAGCCAGGCAAAGACTGTACCATCTGCGACAGCTGAGGAAATTCAGGGTCTCACCAGCAATCCTGAAAACCTTCTACTCAGGGGCCATAGAAAGCGTACTGACTCAGTGCATCTCAGTGTGGTATAATAATGCCACAAACCAGGACTGCAAAGCTCTACAGAGAGTCGTGCGCCTGGCTGAGCGCATCTCAGGGTCTGCTCTCCCTCTCTGCAGGACATCTACCTCAAACGCTGCAAAAGCAGAGCTGCTAAAATAATCAAGGACTCAAACCACCGGCAACCATCTTTTCTGTTTACTGCCATCTGGCAAGCGCTTCAGGAGCATGATGGCAAAAACTGAGAGACTGAGGAGGAGCTTCTTCCCTCAGGCCATCAGGCTCCTTAACACAAACTCAGTTTCATAAACATTTACAAGACTCATTTACATTTACCATCTTCTGTATTGCTGCTATGTGTACATACCTGGTACAACCGTTTGCACATCCCTCTCATCCTTTGTTCATATTACTATTTATTAAGTCCCAATATACTGTTTTTGCACATCTTATTTGTTTTGCACTTTTTCCATTGCACATTTTTACTCTTATTTCTCCCTTTTACATATATATATATATATATATATATATATATATATATATATGCTCTTGTGTTGTGTTACTTTTATTCAATTTTTATTCTTTTGCACTGTCCACTGAGCGGACCTGATTTTATCTACATTTCACTTCTGATTAGACCCTGTATAATTTATTATGTGACAAATAAAGAAACCTTGAACCTTGAAGTATTAACATATATATAAGAAGTAAATAAATTGCCCGTAAGGGATCTTAATAAAGTTTGACTTGACTTGATTTGACTATGTCGCTTATGCCACGGGCCGGCCCTGATACAAACCACACTCTGACATCCATAACAACACATCCACACATTTATAGTTGCATAATTTGTCCAATTGGCTCTATACAGCAAAAGTAGCAAACAGGAAAAAGTGAGTATCTGCTTTATAAAAATGGGACCATCTGGTATTTAAAAAAAAAAATCTTTAATTATGAAGCCTTGCCAACAGAATGAAAGCATATTAACAAAGATTTGCATCATTTTATAGTTAAATGGCCTTGGGTTAATGGGTTTTAATGGGAACGATTTTGTCCTTAAGGTCCTGAGTGTAACTATTTTGTGTAACAAGTGTAATATAGATTTATTAAAGGAAATGAGGGTTATACTGTATATTACAATTATAATAAAAACATGCCATACATTTATGCTGTTGACATTAACACAGGCATTTTTTTATTAAAAACAAACAAAAAAATGTCTATAAGGATGCATGAAGGTTAAGTATATAAATTAGGGGTAAAATATTTGTGCTTATTACAGATTAGAGTTGGATGGCATAATTGCTGAACCATGGCATTGATATTATAATTTAAATATAGTCTCATTTACTATCTCAGCAAAAAAAAGTACACACCATAGACAAAACAACACAATATCTATTTTAGAAGAGTATATAGAAACAGAATAAGCTAATTTAAACTTTTAGGCCTATAGCATTATAAAATGTTTATTATAAAATATAAGTTATTACAGAGAATAACAATGATAACAAAAAAAGGCATTTGTTATAATTAGCACTATAATGTGTGACACAAAGTGTGTTCTGAGCCGAGGCCTGAGTTGTTTAGATTGCTTCTGAGGCCTGTGAGGAGCACATCTGTTATGGGGATGCATTAGACAGCAACAAGGTTTTACATTAGATATGTATATATCTTTTTAATTATTTTATGTACATTGCTTACAAATAAAATCATTTCCATCCACATTTATTGATCAAGCGAAATAAGGCCTATTTTGACTGTTTAATTATCTTGTGGAAAAAAACACATCCAATTAATGCATACACAGTTGTGTATTTTAAATACGACACATAAATTACAAACACATAATATTCTCATTGTGAAAAGCATGATGGGGTTCTTTTGGTTCTTCGGATGTCAAATTTACATGGAATTAGCATTCTGTTTAATTCAAAAACATGATTTAAAGTCACTTAGAAGTTAACATAATTGTTTAATTGTGTTTTCACTTCACAGATTAGACTTCAGTTGCTAGCTTCTCATACTGAGATCAGTGTTGCATTGTTTTGCACTTTCACTTGTGTTCCAAAGATCCTACTTTAAAGACAATGATCTCTTTTTAGAGCCAAACAGTCTAAAAATATTGTCTCTCAGTCTTTTAACACTCATCCCATAGATAGCTGGATTTAGAATTGGAGGAAATATCAAGAAATAAAGAGACATAAACATTTGCGTTGCAAAGGAAAGATAACTTGTGTCAAAGCGACTTTGTACAATTTCAAAAAAACATCCCAAACTAAAGTTGAGTATTGCAAATAAGTGTGGAGTGCAGGTCTTCAGTGCTTTTATTTTAGACTCTTTAGTGGCAGTAAAGCATATTTTCAGAATATGTCCATATGAATAGAAAGTCATTGCAAGCTGAGGAAAAGAGAATACAACAACAAAAAACAAGCCCAATACGCTCTCAATATATGTGTTCCCACAAGATATTTTGAGCAGATAAAAGTTGAGGCAGTAAACCTTCTCCAGTCGGTTTTGACAGATTGTCAAGCGCAGAGTCATACTAAAAAACACAGGAAATGTCACTAAAGGATATCCCCATGAGAAGGCAATCAGTTTATACACTTTTGTGTTTGTCATAATACTGTGATACTGCAGCGGGTAGCAGATGGCCACATAGCGATCGTAGCACATCACTGACAGAATGGTGAACTCTATGATAACATATGTGTGCAGGAAGTAAGTTTGAGCCTTACAGCCTGCCAAAGATACCTCATGAGAAGGAGACATTAAAGTAATCAACAAGGGGGGAAGCAAAGCCGTGCCACCGTAGATGCCATTTACAGCCAAGTTACACAGAAAGTAATTCATAGGACTATGAAGCACTTTGTTGATAATTATGACAAAAATCAGAATGGCGTTAGCAAAGAGTACAAGCATGTATAACATGAGAAAGGTCACAAAATAAAGGTATTTAAGGTCCTCCATTTTGTAAAAATCTTCCAATATAATCGATGACACGATGGATGAGTTTTTCATCTTAAAATGTTCAATACACTGTAAAAACTAAATTGGTATGTTAGATTTTTGTCAAATATCTCCCTTTTCTTGTTTTAGATAAAGAGGTGCCTTTTTTCAGGATTCAGTCTCCAATGTCTCTAGGTGCTGGCAGCTTTCCAGTCCATCTGCAAAGTGAAGATACCTGCAAACAGTGACCCAGATAGTTAAAATCATAACGATGAATGACACAACATGATTCTTACTTTACAGTGTATTTATGCTGTTTAAATCGAGTATTGTGTATAACCCTGGATGTCTATAGGGGTTTCAGATCACATGATCATTGAATCTTTAGATAATATCTAATAGAAAAAATGTGCAAAACGAATTTTACAAAACAAAAAATATTTCCATTGAGTATCATATTTGACAAATCAGTACTTTATAGGAGAACATGGAGCTCATTTTTGGGGAGTAAAAAAATGGGTAACACTTTAGAAAACTGGTTCTTACTTACTGCATAACCAATACGGAATTGTTGAAGAACTAACAGACAATTATTCGTTAACATTTAACTCACTACTGTTAACTACCAAGGAAGATGTTTTAACTAATCAGTATGTAATACAATTGTATGATTGTGTTAAGTAACAGTTAGCTACTCAATAACTAATGTATTATGTCATACCTTCTGAAGAACTACTATTCATTATCTAGTTAAGTTTCAAGAAAAATAACTACTAAAGTAACTACTAATGAACAGTCATACACAATTACATTGAGTTGTGACCCTTTCATATAAGTTATTAGCAGTAGTAGTAGTAGGAAAATGCAATATTAATAAATGCAATACCTTTTACAGAGGTTTTGCCTGTGTAGTGAATTGTTTTGTGAGTGTGTTTTGTAAGAAATCAGATTCCGATAGGAACCTCACCACCACCCCAGTGTCATGCGATAACTTACCTTAGTTTTTATATTTTATATTGTGCCTCCTCAGCATATACCATATTACCATTAATTAAATTCCTGTAAAATAATTCTGCAGGACTTATTTTGAACCTGAAACAGTAGGCCTATTCTAAAGTGAAAATATTGGAAACCCATTAGTAATTATTAGATAATTCCACAATAATTACTTAGAACCTGAAACAGTATTCTAAAGTGAAAATATAGGGAACCCATTAGTAATTAATAAATAATTATCAAATAATTATGCAGGACTTATTTCAAACCTGTAACAGTAGGCCTATTCTAAAGTGAAAATATAGTGAAACCTTTAGTAATTAATAAAGAATTATAAGATAATTCCGCAAGAATTACTTAGAACCTGAAACAGTATTCTAAAGTGAAAATATAGGGAACCCATTAGTAATTAATAAATAATTATCAAATAATAATGCAGGACTTATTTCAAACCTGTAACAGTAGGCCTATTCTAAAGTGAAAATATAGTGAAACCTTTAGTAATTAATAAATAATTATTAGATAATTCTGCAAGAATTACTTAGAACCTGAAACAGTATTCTAAAGTGAAAATATAGGGAATCCATTAGTAATTAATCAATTATTATCAATTAATTATGCAGGACTTATTTAGAACCTGCAACAGAAGGCCTATTCTAACGTGAAAATATTGGAAACCCATTAGTAATTAATAAAGAATTATTAGATAATTCAGCAAGAATTACTTAGAACCTGACATTCTAAAGTGAAAATATAGGGAATCCATTAGTAATTAATAATTATCAAATAATTCTGCAGGACTTATTTAGAACCTGAAACAGTAGGCCTATTTTAAAGTGAAAATATTGCCAGGGATTGAGAGGAGAGATGAGGCGAGGACCCAAATGCAGGAGAATTGGTTTTTAATAACAAAATAAAACAAAGAAAAAACAAAAACCAACCTGAAGGGGAAAAACAGGCAGGCAGGCAGCAAACTACAGGACAGGCAAACATGAAACACACACAACGTAAAACAACGGAAGTGTCATGAATAAACCTCAGGCTGAAGGAAAAGTAAATTGACATCTGTACAGCAGAGCGCAGAAAAAGAAGGTTCAACACTCTTCAGCAATAAAACAAAAACAACGAAACTGTGCGGGGAACCCAAAGCGATACCCCTGGTAGATGCTCCCATTTGTGAAAGGAATATGATTGAGGAAGCAGAGTGTTGTCATGCGGAAGGCATACCTGTGTTGGGGTGTAGAGAAGGTCCGGAGGAAGCGACGTCCTTCACCACGAAGAAAAGCCGTTGGCGTCCTTGTTCAGGATGACGGAGAGTGAAGCACTGGACTGAAAAGTGGCCGGTGTGGGAAAGAACCAGGAGTGTCTCCTATTACACGGGCCGCTGGCAGCGAAGGAACGGATGGTAGGGGGAGAAAGCTTGATGCATCTCCCGAATGTCACACTGAAAGAGGCTGATGCTGATGGACTCTTTCTGCACACCAAATCCCTGGGGGTGGGTGTGACAGACCTGAGTGAGGAGAGCATGTTGGAGGCGGGCAGAAACGTTTGAACGGTCTGGCCCTGCCTCCTTAGGCTTCTGAGGATGCTCTCCTCGTCCTGACCTGAGGGTCAGGGACAGCTCGGAGGAGCTGAAGCGGTAGGCCTGTCGGGCCGCTTTAGGTCCATCCGTCTGCGGGGTCGTCGGTGGGGAAAAGGCTGGCCGCGGGCTCCCCAGACCGTAATCGGGGGGATGAGCCGGGGCGCAGCTCCTGCTGGTGGGCTCCTTCCTTGGTAAGGAGCGCTCTCTGGACAAGGAGGGGGAGGGAGTGTTTGAGGGGTCCCTTATTCTCCTGGGCATGTACTTCTTGAGATTTGCCGACTGCGATTTAGCACGTGCGGTGTGCTTGGTGGCTCTAAGAGCCAAGTCAGTGGCTTTGCGCAACTCCTTGACCGCCTCAGCAGTCAGACCTGCCCCCCTCATCCATTTCCTTGAGGACATCCGCCTGGTAGGCTTGGGGGATGGCCATAGTGTGGAGGGCCATCCCTACCTGACCAGCTGCGATGTAGGACTTCCTGATAAGAGCGGAAGTGGTCCTTCAATGAGGGCAGAGAAGGTGAAAGGTGAGAGGCTAGTGTGTCCTTGACCACCGGAACGGCGGTATAACCCTGCTCCACAGAACCCACTAGGTTGGTGAAGTCAGCGGCTGCCGCATTAGTGAGGCAGGAGGAAAAAGGCTGTTTCCAGTATCTGGAGATCTCATGATGCAGATCACTGAAAAATGGCAATTTCCTCTCTTCAGGCCTACATTTCGGGCCGCTAAGAAACCGCTCATCGAGTATTTATTATTACATTTGTTTCCTCTCTGTGCCCACATACTGTATTTTGATGTAGCTAAATTCTCAATAAAACAGTTTTCATTGATATATTTGACTGTTTCTGTCGTCAGACAACGGAATGAATATGAAATAGTGACTGAAACGAGACCCATTAATACTACAGAACCAGCTCTCCCTTCCAATATGTTAATCTGCACAAAAATCCTGATAATCGAGCCGTCGTCTGATGAAATCAAATACACATAACATAAAGGCAATAGCTGTGCTGTGATTTCGGCTATACTTGCATGTAAAATTAGAGAAGCAACATAATATCTTGTTTGACTGAGAGCGCTACACCTCAGCTGCCGCGCGCTGAACCGAGCTGATGCACAGAGAGAGAGTGAGAGAGAGGTGTGTGCGCGCTGAACCGAGCTGACGCACAGAGAGAGAGCGAGAGAGAGGTGTGTGTGTGCGCTGAACCGAGCTGACGCACAGAGAGAGAGAGCGAGAGAGAGGTGTGTGCGTGCTGGGACAGCAAGACCTTGCGCTGCAGTACCGGCAATTCTCAGAAACTAAATAAGGTTTGGGTGCTTTTTTGAAGGGAAAAAAATCGCTAAAGGGGTCTGAAATGTTGCTAAGTTGGCAACACTGTGCATATCCATTTCTCCAACTATGGGTCGGGCCACGGGTCAAACAGAAAACACGCACTGCGTTAATCGCGCGTTAATAAAATTAGTGCTGTTAAAAGGAATTTGCGTAACGCGTTATTAACGCATTAACTTTGACAGCACTAACACATATATATATATATATATATATATATATATATTACACACACACACTCACCGGCCACTTTATTTGGTTACACCTGTTCAATTGCTTGGTAACACAAATTGCTAATCAGCCAATCACACTCAATGCATTGCTGAAGTTCAAACCGAGCATCAGAATGGGGAAGAAAGGGGATTTAAGTGACTCTGAGCGTGGAATGGTTGTTGGTGCCAGACGGGCTGGTCTGAGTATTTCAAAACCTGCTGATCTACTGGGATTTTCACGCACAACCATCTCTAGGGTTTACAGAGAATGGTCAGAAAAAGAGAAAATATCCAGTGAGCGGCAGTTTTGTGGACAAAAATGCCTTGTTGATGTGAGAGGTCAGAGAATGGGCAGACTGGTTAGAGATGATAGAAAGGCAACAGTAACTCAAATAACCACTCATTACAACCAAGGTATTCAGAATACCATCTCTGAACGCACAACATGTCGAACCTTGAAGCAGATGGGCTACAGCAGCAGAAGACCATACCGGATGCCGCTTCTGTCAGCTAAGAACAGGAAGCGGAGGCTACAATTCGCACAGGCTCACTAAAATTGGATAATAGAATATTGGAAAAACGTTGCCTGGTCTGATGAGTCTCGATTTCTGCTGCAACATTGATCAAGGTCATGCAGTGATGCCTTCGTGCCTTGGTAATGTGGAAGAAACCTTGGTTCCTGTCCCAGGGTCCCGTGTTGGGAGCTTCATGTCGTCTCAAGATGCTAACGACAGATGCCTCTCCCACGGGCTGGGGAGTGATCTTAGAGGGACGCTTGAGTCAGGGTCTGTGGAAGGACCATCATCTCTCATGGCACATCAACCGTCTGGAGATGTTGGCTGTATTTCTTGCTCTCAAGAATTTCCTAGCAGATCTCAGGGGCCACCATGTGCTTGTCCACTCAGACAACACATCGTTGGTCTCCTACGTAAATCACATGGGGGGTTTGCGGTCACGTCCACTTTGTAAACTGGCATGCCAAATCCTCCTGTGGTCCCAAGGGAAGTTGTTGTCTTTTCGAGCAGCTTATATCCCGGGGGCCCACAATATAGGAGCAGACATCCTGTCGAGACAGAGGGCTGAGGCCCGGGGAATGGAGGCTCCGCCCCGAGGAGGTGGAGCTGATATGGAGGGAGTTCGGCCAGGCACAAGTGGATCTGTTTGCGTCTCGAGAGACGTCTCACTCTCCACTCTGGTTCTCGCTCATGCATCCAGCTCCTCTCGGACTGGACGCGATGGTGCAGACGTGGCCGAGGCTTCGTCTGTATGCATTTCCACCAATCGCTCTGCTCCCGGGAGTCCTGGAGAGAGTTCGCTGGGACTGGGTTTTACTACTCCTCATTGCCACGCGGTGGCCGGGCAGAGTATGGTTCCCAGATATAATATCCCTTCATGACGGGCCTCCTCTGGAGCTCCCCGTCAGGAGGGACCTTCTGTCCCAAGCAGGGGGCTCGATATTTCAGCACCCAACCAGAACTGTGGAAACTGTGGGCTAGGCCTGGGGGAACTGAGGGGGCCCAGCTCATAGACTCAGGTCTCTCAACCGAGTTTGTTTAGACCATTCTCAACTCCAGAGCTCCCTCCACGAGGGAACTTTATGCCTTGAAGTGGAAAGTTTTCACTTCATGGTGTAGTGATCATCAGCTGGACCCAGTTAACTGCCCAGTCGGTACAGTGCTGGAGTTTTTGCAAGATTGGTTCACTGCAGGGCTAGCCCCGTCCACTTTAAAGGTTTATGTGGCGGCCATAAGTGCTTACCACATTCCTTTGTGTGGAATGTCATTGGAGAAAGACCCCCTGGTATCTCGTTTCCTCCGTGGTACTTTGAGGCTGAGGTGCTGAATGCCTTCTGTCCTCCTCCTTTCAGAATGCGGATCAGGAAAGGCACAATTTGCTTTGCCCAGTGCGGGTATTAGATGCTTACGTCCACAGAGCTGCCCTGTGGCGCTAAAATGAACAGTTGTTCGTATGTTTTGGACCTCCTAACAAGGGGTCCCCTGCAACTAAGCAAAGGATGAGCAAGTGGGTGGTCGAGGCCATCTCACTTGCTTATGAGTCGGCCGGTCAACCTTAACCTATGGTTGTCCGGTCCCACTCGATCAGGAGTAGGGCGGCCTCCAAGGCCCTAAAATCAGGAGTTGCTCTCCAAGAGGTTTGTGATGCGGCAGGCTGGTCCTCACCGCACACATTCGTCAGATTTTATTCTTTGGACCTGGACTCTACCCCAGGTTCCCAAGTGCTCTCGTCCTAGTGCTGCTCGTTAGATTTCACACAGGACAGGCACTCGTTGCTATGGTGGTGTTGTATTAACGTTCCCCAAGCGTCTAAAAACTGTGACGCAACGGAGTTCCCTTGAAAGGGAACGTTCGGTTACAATTGTAACCTCGGTTCCCTGAAGAGGGAACGAACGTTGCATCCCTGGCTATCTCCTTGCATCTCCTTTGTGCCTGTAGGCGACTTGCTCAGACTTTAAGCTAGTGACAGATTCGTTTGGGCAGGCTTTATAGCTTCCTGATTCATGATGTCACCCGCTCTGACGTCCCATTTACACCTTGGATTGATTTCACATGTGCTTCAAGACTTATCATGCAAAGCGTTCCCCAAGCGTCTAAAAACTGTGACGCAATGTTCGTTCCCTCTTCAGGGAACCGAGGTTACAGTCTTAACCGAACGTTTTAGATAGTTTTAAGATAAATCAAGTTGCCTTTTAGGAAATTGATTCCCAATCCAGCCCTCAAGATGCATGTGTTTGTTTAATTTATATTCATGCACATGTGTTTGAATCATTTATATTATTGCACACTTAAAATTATTTCATGGCTGTAAATTGTTGATGCACCATACTAAAATGTTTTACTAACTATATGGATGTACTATTTCAACAACTCAATACACAATAATAGCAAATAACAGAATAAACAAAATTACAAAGTACTGTCAAAATACAGTAAAACACTGTTTGTAGTTATACAGTACATTGTTCTACATACTGATTTATAATTATCGTTCTTGGTGTAAACAGGCCTTAATATTGTCACTTCACTGCATGGCCAATTTCAAATGTATTTTGTGTATTTTCAAAATACAAAATACTGTATTTGTATTTAAATACATTTTCCCACACAGTATTTTGTATTTGTATTTTAAATACATTTTGATGTATTTGTGCCCATCTCTGCATATTTGCTCGCACATGAGCAGACCCGTTTGCTCTTTGGAGACGCGTTCAGGCTGTGTGCCTTAAAATTCTGCTGTTTAAATAGCGAATCCGCCCTGGCGCGAGCACAACTCGCTCTTAAAGGGAATGGGAGATGAGACTCTGATTGGTTTATTGCACGTTATGCGTTATATAAAAACACACCCATTATTCATTAAGAGAATAGGGACAACCCGTTTAGACCATGCTCCCGGGCACGCCAACCGTTTTCTCGTCAGTAAACTAGCAAAAGTGGACTCAGATACGCCCTGAGTGCACTTACGCCATGTGCTTTAGACCATGCGCTTACATCATTAAAATAGGGCACTCTGAGTTTGTTCAGCTAGCGTCATGCAACAGGCCACAGATGTGTTATATTTGATTGGCTACTCACATTCAAGGGCACCATAGTGTGGGGAAGTTTAGGACGTTTCAAAGGGCCCGACGAGGGAGAGGGGACTGTCAATATCAAGTCAAGTTGAGCTTAATTGTCAATCCGTTACATGTGTGGGCACATACAGTGGGATGAGATTTCGTGCCACAGGACCACGGTGCTACATAAATTACAGCATACAACACGAAGTAAAAACAGTATAAACCTATAAACAACTAACCTACTGTCAGCTTTGACTATACGTATGCTATATATATAAGTGGTTGTACATAAACTAAAAAAAATAAACTAAAAAAAATAATAAAAAATATACAAACTGTGCAACTGTGCAGACGACTACAAATAAATACTGTACATGTGCAAAAAAGAGAGACATTCAAGCAGCTGACTGGGGAACAGTGTAAGGTGATTTGTGGTGCATGAGCCAGTAAACATACATACATTACAGTTATATATTGCAATCAGTCTTTTGTGGGATTATGTACACACAATGGTGTGTGAAAGTGTCTAGTGCATGTAGAGGCGAGTGTGTTGCTACGGTGGCTTGTGCAGGTGGCTTGTGCAGGCCCGCTCACCTGTGCGTAGCACACTTGAATTGCACAAAAATAACATTTTTTTCCTGTGATGTGGTAGGGTGTGTGTGTGTGTGTGTGTGTGTGGGGGGGGGTAGTCCTTGATGTGGTAGGGTGTAGGGGTGGTGTGTGATGTGTGTGATGGGTGGGGGGTAGTCAGAGAGGGGCGGTGTGAGGATGTAGGGGTTTGTTTGGGTTTCAGGGCTCTCAGAGGGGCGGTGTGATGTGAAAAGTGTTGAGCAGGGCTCTCACAGCGGAGCTGGCTCTGAAAAAGCTGTTGAGCAGTTGGCGGAGAGGGCTGACCTCTACCTGAGTTCTACCTGGTAGGAATGGAAGAGATGTGGGAGGGTGGGTGTGTCCTTGCGAAGAGACTATGGGAGGGGTGGGTTGCTTTGCTGGAGATACTTTTTTTGCTTTGCTGGAAGGAATCGTGTAAGGAAAATAGGATCGGGGAGGAGGGGCAGGGGAAGGGGCACCAATGATTTTTGCACGGTGTTCACTGTCCGCTGGAGGGTTCTTGCGGTCTGCTGACTGCAGTTCCCTGTACCAGACAGTGATGCAGCTGGTCAGCACGCTCCCAATGGTACCCCTGTAGAAGGTGGTGAGGATGGGTGGAGGGAGGCTTGCTCTTTTCAGCCGGCGGAGAAAGTGGCAGGCGCTGTTGTTCCTTCTTGGATTGGAGACCTGGTGTACCTGGTGTAGGTGAGGTCCTCTGTGATGAGGGTCCTCTGCACCCCCAGGAATATGTACTGCTGAGGAATTTCCACAGTTGCTGCTCTTCAACAGTATCAGTGGGGGGTGTTCGATTATCAGGGGGGGTTTTCTCCTGGTCCAACAACTTCCTTTGAGTATCTTCTCCAAGTCCATAGGGAAGGTTGTTAGCGCCACACCATGTCTTTCCAGCCAGCTGTGCCAGGGACTTCCTCTCTGTAGTGCGTGTTAGCGCCACACCATTCAGCCAGCTTGTTGCCACTTCCTCTCTCTAGAGACCTGGTTTTCACCACTCATTGTTGCTGATCGGCAAACTCCACTGATGATGTGGTTGGATCGGAACTTGGCATGATGTGGTTGGAGCTTGAGTCGTGGGTCAGCAGCGTTGGCAGTGCAGAGCGTGGGTCTAGCGGGCTGACGAGCAGCGGGTGTGGGGCACCTGTGCTCACAAGCCCTGTGGCGCATAATCGAGGTGTTGGGCCGACACGGACTAATGCTGAGGTCGGGTGTTGTGGCCGAGTTAGAAAGTCACGGACGACTGATCTTCAGTTAGAAAGTCAGAGGAAATCCAATATGCTGAGGGAAATCAGGAGCACAATACAGCGCCCCTTGTCACATTTTAACATTGGGAGCTTTTAAAATATATAACGCCGCCCTTCTCAATTTTAAATATTACTAACAATATAAAAGTTGTTAATTTACTTTTAAAGTAAAAATCGAACAAATTTCAGATAACAATATAAAAGGCAAAAGTTGTTTAATTTACTTTATAAAAATCATTACAGATTTCTATTTTGCGAAAAAGTGAAAGCTATAACATTCTAGTAGCCTTGCATTTTGCATGAAAGCTATAACATTCTAGTAGCCTTGCAGGCCCATTTTAAAGTACGCTTGAAATGAAAGGTCCCCTCTTTTTTAATGTTAAAGATCTCATTGCGAATGATTCATCCATGTGTATGTATGTTTCTTTTTACTTTTTCTTTTTTTTACCTTGTGATGACATTTTAATAAAAATGTCATAACTGGATCTTCTATTCTCTCTGGTGATGTATGTCGGACTTTTGTTGTCAAATGGATGACTGCATAAACCCCTGATGACTGCCCTTGCAAACTTGTGTTCATATCCCTACATATATTTCTTTTGTGGTTTAATTCAATAATTATTTAAAAATATAAGAGTTGGCCTTCATTTGCAAATACCACTCTAAGAACATCACATGCAAAATCATTCTTTATTTTATTAGAAAAAAAAGGCGAAATGTAATGTTGTTTTGATTGCATCAGTTTTTGCATGCAATGTTTGCTTAGTGTTGTGATAGCCGGCCCTCTTTAGGGAGGTCATTATGGCCTTACAGTGTGATTTTGTCCTCTTGACGCTCTCCATTGGGATCAATTTGTTGACCTTATACTTTAGACTCATCAGTGATTTATTTAAATTGCCTCCCAGGGAATTTGTGAGTTTTGAAAAATAATGACCCCTAATTAACATGTTTATCTAGTTTCAAATTTGTCTTGGTTTTCTCAAAGGCACAGTGATTAAACTTCACCACAAATGTTTATGAGGCCATTTTGATTAGTCTTTAATCAGTCTTTTTCTACAGATATTCAACATTTCTACAATTACAAATACATTTGAATTCTGTTTAGACATGTATTTCAGCTATATCTTTAGTAATATTGCCATTTTCTTTAGCTATTCTGAGAATATAGACCTGAATCTACAATTATCCTATTATTAATATTATTGTTCATGTTTCAAAGTACTGCTAAATAAATGATCATTAAATAAAAACTGGGAAGGACAAAAGGAACTCTTTATCTATACCAGAGGTAGCCAACACGCAGGGTGCTCGCGGAGACCACGTGAGTTGCCCGAAAGCCATGTTCTAAAATAGAACTAGTGACAATGGAGCTCCTTGTAATTATTTAATTGTGTTGCTTTTCTTTTTAAATCAATAACACTTGCTTTGAAGTACACAAAAATGTTTTGTGTACTTACGAACTCTAGCATTGTCTGTGTTCAAATGTTGTGTGCAAGACAAACTGCCATTTTTGCTCAGCAAGCATGCGCAGCTATGATGGAGATGCGTTTTTTACCACCAAAAAAACATGGCAGAAAAACGAATGAAATTTTTTTCTTTTTAAAACAACTGGGAGGAAGAGTTATTTTTACAACAGTGAAGGAAAAGTGTGTATGTTTCATTTGTGGGGCGGCTGGCGACAGCAAAGTGGCACAATGTGGAGAGACACTTTACTACATGTCATAAAAGCTTCCATGTCAACTACCCACCTGGAAGCAAACTACGGGCAGACAAATCTTGTGAGTTAAAGGCGGCTTTCGGCAAACAGCAGTCTTTTTCCACGAGGTTGGCGAAAAGGTCACAAAAAGCAACTGAAGCTTCATTTAGAGCTGCACATTTTTTGATAAAGAAGAAGTAGGCCTTTTCAGACGGAGAGTTGATGCAATGAGCAATGATGATAATTGCAAACACTATGTTCAAAGATGAAAAGAATGGCCCGATGTCATTTCCACTCTCTCCAATGTCCAATTCGGGACAAGTACGATGTTAGAAGACTGTCGGCTATGTCCGAGAACTTGATAGAGCAGCTGGACCGGGACCTGGCTAAGTGCAGTTGGTTTAGCTTCCAGTGCGACGAATCAGTGAACAGCAGTAATATTCATTGCGCAATGTAAAGGTGATGCAGACTTCCCGAACTTTCTACATTACCACTGCATAATTCACCAGCAGACATTATGTGCAAAAGTGACAGGCTTTGATCATGTGATGACTCCCGTCATGAAGATCATAAACAGCATCCGCTCTAGAGCTAAACAACACAAAATGTTCAAGGTGCAATTAGAGGGGCTGTCAGCTGAATATGGGGACCTGTTACTATACACACATAAATCTGATGGCTCAGCAGGGGATGAGTTTTGCAGCGTTTCTTGTCACTTTTGAGTGAAATAAACGTTCATGCAGTCTAGAGGGGAAGATGCCTCGCTGCTCGAGGACACCGAGTAACGCACATCACTGCAAAACTGAACCATTTGAACTGTGAGTTGCAAGGCAATGGAAAGACTGCCGCTAACATGACAAGTGCTGTAAACACATTTAAAGCTAAGATGAGTATTTTCTCTGCGCATTTACAGAGAAATAAACTGCTGAACTTTACCTCCGTGCAGTTAGTGCGGAATGACAACGTTTCTGAATCTGGGGCTTTGGACAAAGCTGCAGAAAAGTACTCTCAAGTCATAAACAGACTTGGACAAGATTTTGAGAACATGATTTTTTACTTTAATCAACTTTTGCCATGTGTATCATTTATTTCAAATCCTTTCAGTCAAGTAGACATTACATGCATTGCTGAACAACTAAGTACAACATTCAACTTGGATGATGGACAGGTGGAAATTTAAATAACAACATTGCAAAATTACCTCCATCAAGTTCATCAGAGTGCAGCAAACTTTTGGTGCCTTGTGGACACAGAAAAGTACAGCGGTGTATGCACAGCAGCTAGGAAAGTTGCCGGCCTTTTTGGTTCAACCTATCTCTGCGAATCAGCCTTTTCTGGCATGGACTTCATCAAGAACAAACACTGAACACGCCTCACTCATGCACATCTACAAGACTCAATTAGAGTTGCAGTGTCAAATTATACCCCAGATTACAGTACACTGGTGAAGAGCATGAAATGTCGAGCTTCCCACTAAGAGACCTTTAAAGACAAAGAAAGAGAAAGTGAAACACCATGGCAACAGTACACCCAAATATTGAACAAAAATGTGAACATAATTTTTTCAAAAAGTGTAACACGTGATGATTTGTTGAAAATGCTACAGATTTGGTGATTAATACAAGCGTTATATGATTCATTTTAAAATGTTGTATAGTTTATGTATTTTTTTATCTTGCATAACTGAGAATTTGTTAAAATACGGACAGAGTTCATGATTTGTTCAAAAATTTACAAAGGTAGTGGTTAGTACAAAAGGGACACAATTTGAAGATGTGACAGTTAATGATATCCTTTTTTTACGTGAGTGATCATTTGTGCAATAATTAACAGATGTTTTTTTTAACAAATGCTACACAACTGTTAAGAAAGATATTTGCAAAAATATCAGAGATGTTATAACTGTGCATTTCAAATGTTGAAACATTGAGAAATAAATAATGTTGCATATTAAAATATTTCTGTTTCCTACCATAGTAAATCATTTTTCTGAATTATTGGGAGCGATTATTAACATGTCATTAGACAGTCTCTTAACATATATAAATATGTATTATTATTAATAATATTATAATTAAAGTTGAACCATGCAACTTTGTTATTCAGGAAGTTTGTATCAAACAATTATGATGCGACAAGCTTTGATCATCATCATTTGGCTGCCAAAATAATTAGTATCTTCCATTCTTCAGCTCACATGTTCACCTCTCAAGCTCTGTCAGGTTGGATGGGGGCAGACGCATATTTTCAGGTTTCTCCAGGAAATATTTGATTGGGTACAATCCCAGGTTGTGGCTGGGCCACTCAAGGACATTCACAGGGTTGTTTATATAAGACACTCTTGCTGTGTGCTCAGGGTTATTGTCCTGTTGGAAGGTAAACATTCTGCCCAGTCTGAGTTTCTGAATGCTCTGGACTAGGTTTTCATTAAGGCTATCTCAATATTTTGGTGCATTGAGCTTTTCTTCTACTCTGACGAGTCCCTCAGTCCCTTCCACAGAAAAACAGCCCCACAGCACGAGGCTGCTGCCAGCATACTTTACTTTTGGGATGGTGCTCTCTGCCGGTGATGAGCAGAGCTGATTTCCTTCAAACATGATGCTTAGAATTGAAATCTTGTTTCTCAGAGTTTGAGGGTCCTTTAAGTGATTTTTTGCAAATTCCAAGTGTGTTTTCATGTGTTTTCACTGAGAAGAGGATTGAGTTTGGCCACATCACCTTAAAGCCCAGATCGGTGGAGTGTTGGAGTGATGTTTGTCCTTCTGTAGGTTTCTCCCATCTGTTTATATGATCATAGAGCTCAACTAGAGTGATCATTAGGTTCTTGGTCACCAGTCTAAACAAGGACCTTCTCTAACAATTGCTCAGTTTGGCCAGGAGGCCAGTTTTTCAGAGTCCTGGTTGTTTCAAAATTCTTCCATTAAGGGTAACAGAGACTACATGCTTCTGTGAACCTTCAATGCTGTAGAAATGTTTCTGTACCTTTCCCCAGATCTGTGCCTCGATACTATCCTGTCTCGGAGGTCAATTCAGACAATTCCTTGGACTTCATGGCTTGTGCTCTGACATGCACTGTTAACTGTGGGAACTTATATAGACAGGTGTGTGCATTTCCAAATCATGTCCAATCAAGTTGTATAAACATCTTTTGGATATTGGCAATGCATACAAACACCAACTCTTGCCGGCGGCTACTGAGAACCTACAAGGCCTTTGTTTACTGCTGAAGCCGGACCTCGAGACCGCGGCCTCGTCTACTGATGCTACCCGCACAAGGCGGTGTCGCAAGAGGTGTGAGAGAGGACGAAAGCACAGTAAGCGCGGAGGTATTCGAGCTAGGCTAAAGGCTAACCCCACAAGACCGGCTCTTCCAACACTCATGCTCTCAAACGTTCGCACTCTGGAAAACAAACTGGACTTAATTCAACTCAGTCGGTCTACACAGCATGAGGCAAGGGATTGTTGTGTGTTTTTTTCTCTGAAACATGGCTAATCGACAACATTGCGCACATATATGCACGGGTTAAACTGCTACCGAGCGGACAGAGACTCATCACTTTCTGGTAAGACTTACCACTTTGCGGTGGTGGCTTGTGTGTGTATATCAACAAAGAATGGTGTAACAATGCTGTGGTAGTATCAAAACACTGTTCATCACTGGTGGAGTTTATGGTTGTGAAGTGTCGACCATTCTATCTGCCGCGGGAGTTCACGACCATTGTCATTGTTGCGGTTTACATTCCTCTGTGTGCAAATGCTAAGGACGCGCTTCGTGAACTGTATAGCGCCATCAGCGAACAACAAACAAATAACCCTGACATATTTTTCATCATAGCCGGTGACTTCAACAACGCAAACTTAAAGACAGTTTTGCCAAAGTTCTACCAACATGTAAACTTTGCAACTAGGGGAAACAACACACTGGACTTTGTTTATACAACAGAGAAACAACTTCAGCGACAGTAAAGACACTTGGACCCTGTGGCAAGCCATGCAGACCATCACTGACTATAAGCCCCCGCCACAGACAATAACACATCCTTACCAAATGCACTCAACCACTTCTACTCACGATTTGAGATACAGAACGACACACCTGCACAGAAATTACTCACATCTCCAAACGATCGGGTACTCTGTCTCTCTCCAGCCGATGTAAGGAAGACCCTATCCAGGATTAACCCACGAAAGGCTACGGGCCCTGACGACATACCTGGATGTGTATTGAGAGACCGTGCTGCACAGCTGATGGATGTCCTAACAGATATCTCCAACACCTCGCTGAGCTAGGCAGTCGTCCCAACGTGTCTCAAATCCACCTCCATAATTCCAGTACCAAAGAAATCACCTGTGTCCTGTCTGAATGACTATCATCCCATAGCACTGACCCCAATCATGATGAAGTGCTTTAAGAGGTTAGTCATGCATCACATCAAGTTCAGTCTCCCAAACACACTGGACCAATTCCAGTTTGCATACCGTCCAAAGCGTTTCATGGACGATGTAATATCCACCACTCTCCATCTAGCCCTTACTCACCGGAACAGAAAGACTCTTATGTAAGAATGCTGTTCATCGACTTCAGCTCAGCATTCAACACAATAATCCCACAACAGCTCATCCACAAACTAAACCTCCAGGGCCTTAAACCCTCACTCTGTAATTGGATACTGGACTTTTTAACTTCAAGACCTCAGTCAGTCCATGTTGGCCGCAACACCTCCAGCACTACCACACTGAGAACAGGTGCCCCACAGGGCTGTGTGCTCAGCCCACTGCTCTTCACGCTGCTGACTCACGACTGCACTGCCAAGTTCAGCTCCAACCACATCATCAAGTTTGCTGATGACACAACAGTGGTAAGCCTCATCAGCACCAACGATGAAATGGACTACAGAGAGGAAGTGGCACAGCTGGCTGAATGGTGTGGTGCAAACAATTTGTCCTTCAATGTGAGTAAGACAAAAGAGGTTGTGATGGACTTCAGGAGAAACTCTGTTGATCACCCCCCACTGACCATCGATGGCTCAACCGTGGAGAGAGTTGGCAGCACTTAATTCCTGGGGGTGCACATTACAGAGGATCTCACCTGGACCACCAATGTCATGTCACCCAACAAGAAGGGACAACAGCGCCTACACTTTCTCCGCCGACTGAAAAGTGCAAGTCTCCCTCCACCCATCCTCACCATTTTCTACAGGGGCACCATTGAGAGTGTGCTGACCACCTGCATCACTGTCTGGTATGGGAACTGCAGTGCTGCTGACCGCAAGACCCTACAACGGGTAGTGAACACCACAAAGATCATCGGTGCCCCTCTCCCCTCCATCCTGGATATTTTCCTTGCACAATGCTCCAGCAAAACCAACAGCATCGTGAAGGACCCCACCCATCCCTCCCACAACCTTTTCCAGCTCCTGCCATCAGGTAGAAGGTTTCGGAGTATCAAAGCTCGCTCTGTCAGATTACTCAACATCTTTTTCCCCCAGGCTGTGAGAGCTCTTAACTCCAATCTCCCTGTCCCCCTCTAAATGTCAATTTTATTTATATAGCACTATTAAACACAACCATGGGTTGACCAATGTGCTGCACAATAAAAACAATTCAATAAGACAAAAAAAAAGAAAAAAAAAGAAAAAGAAAAAAGAAACAGTACAGTAGAACGTTCTCATTGAAAAAACGGCAAGTCAAGGTACGTTTTCAACATGGATTTAAAAACAGATACTGAAGGTGCAGATCCAATACAGAGGGGCAGAGCATTCCACAAACTAGGGGCAGCAACTGAGAAAGCACGGTCACCCCTGCATTTCAGCCTCGACTTTGGGATGCTTAATAATCTCTGGTTTGATGACCGGAGAGACAAAAGGGGCCGATGTTCAGTCAATAAATCTGATAAATAAGCAGGGGCTAAACCATGTAATGATTTAAACACTAAGAGAAGGATTTTAAAATTCACTCGACAGCGCACTGGCAATCAGTGCAGAGAACGTAAAACTGTAGTAATATGATCCCGTTTTTTGGTTCTCATTAAAAGCCTAGCAGCTACATTTTGAACTCTCTGCAAACGGGAAAGGGCTGTTTGACCAATCCAAAAATACATCAAGTTGCAGTAGTCTAATCTAGATGTAATAAAACATGAATTACTTTTTCAAAATTGTTACTTAAAAAAAAAAAATTGGACCACCGAATTAATCGGTTTGTCCAATTTTAACCCATCATCAAAAATGACACCCAGATTTTTTACCCAAGGCTTCACTGAAGAGGTTAATTCACCAAGATTTACTTTCGGTGTACTACGAGAATCCGACGGACCAAACACAATTATTTCAGTTTTACTCTCATTGAAATTAAGAAAATTTAAAGACAACCAGGCTTTCACATCAGACAGGCAAGACATAAGTGTTTCCGGACCATTAGAACTCTGTTTTAAGGGCAAATAGATTTGAGTGTCATCTGCATAGCAATGGAAAGACATACCATGCTTCCTAAAAATAGAACCCAATGGGAGCATATACAATGAAAAAAGAATAGGAGCCAAACTGGATCCCTGGGGAACCCCACATGACAAAGAAGCTACCCCAGAAGAGCATTCACCAATATTAACTCCAAAACTTCGATTGGAGAAATATGATTTAAACCATTCAAGAGCACTTCCTTTTATGCCTACACAGTGTTCCAGGTGAGTAAGCAGGATAGCATGGTCCACAGTGTCAAAAGCAGCGCTCAAGTCTAAGAGCACAAGCACAGCATGATCCCCAGCATCACCAGTTAATAGAATATCATTCAAAACTTTCAGAAGTGCAGTCTCAGTTGAGTGGTGTTTTCTAAAACCTGATTGAAATACCTCAATTATCTTATTTTCATCTAAAAACTTTTGTAGTTGTTGCAGGACTACTTTTTCTAGAATCTTTGTAGTAAAAGACAGATTTGAAATGGGTCTATAATTGGCTAAAACAGAAGGATCTAGGTTCAGGCTCTTAAGCAAAGGAAAGACTGTAGAATGTTTTAACATTTTAGGCATAGAGCTAGTTTCAAAACATCGATTTATCATGGTAACAAGATAGGGACCCACTGCGTCAAAAACTTGTTTCAGGAAATATGGTGGAATAAAATCAATGGAAGAGCCAGACGGCTTTAACGGACACACTATTTCTTGAAGATGTAAAAAAGAAATAGGTTCAAACTGGCTAAAATCAACAGAAAAAACAGAAGGATCAAAAGCAGGTGGAAATATCCCCAACCTGATATCACTGATCTTATTAATAAAAAAATCTAAGAAATTCATCACACATAGTTTTTGACGCATCTGGGAACTCACAGACAGTTGGGTTAACAACAGCGTTAAAAATACTAAAAAGAGTTTTAGGTCTGTGGTAATTCTTGTCAATAATTGCCATGAAGTACTTAGATTTCACTGCTCTGAATGCCTTCTGAAATTTAAATAATGAATCTCTTAAAATTTCAAATGAAATTTGCAGCCGATCCCCCTTCCACTTACGCTCCGCCCTCCTACAGATCTGCCTCAGAGAGCGTATGTTGTCATCAATCCAGGGCTCAGATCTAGGTTTAATATTTGAGGATTTAACAGGGGCAGCTGAATCTAAAACATCCACACATGTGAAGTTAAGCCTGAACAGGAGTTCCTCTGCACTCAAGTCGCATTGACTGACATCTACTAATTTAATAGCGTCACAAAAGGCTAATGAGAAGGCTTTGCTAGCAGTAGAGGTACAATACAGTAAAACTGCACATTTTAGAGTGGCCTTTTATTATGGCCAGCCTAAGTCACATCTGTGCAATAATCATGCTGTCTAATCAGCATCTTGATATGCCACACCTGTGAGAAGGATGGATTATCTTGGCAAAGGAGAAGTGCTCACTAATACAGATTTAGACAGATTTGTGAACAATATTTAAGAGAAATAGGCCTTTTGTGTACATAGAAAAAGTCTTAGATCTTTGAGTTCAGCTCATGAAAAATGGGGGCAGAAACAAGTGTTGCGTTTTATAATTATAAAATCCCAATCAAATTTCAAATCAAATCCATAAATCACTTTTATTGATCACCACAGCACAAGTGCCTTGGTGATATTCTTTACGAGCGTGCCCAGACAGTAAAAAACACAACAAACAACAATATACAAATACAGAACATATACAGGATGACAGAAGACAAAGTCAAAATACATTACATATACTATTACACTTGTTATTAAAGACTTGTTACAACTACACATTCATACACCGTATGTACACATTATATGTAAGTATCTAATCATGAGTCTATACCTAGTAATTATGTGAAGGTGCAACAGATATAAATTAACGGCGCAGAATGGTTGAGCACAGATTTGTGCAATAACCAGATAAGATATGACAGATATGGTTTCCAGTGATAGCGATAGGTCTATTAGTGCAGTGTGTGCTGCTGTCCCGACTTGAACTATTAAAGGCTTTGCATGGCATGTTGTAGTCCGTAGGGAGTGTTGATGTAGGTGAGTTATTGTTGATGCTTCATTAGTTCTGAGGGAAAAGAACTGTCCCTCTTCGGCTAGTGCGGGATGGATGTGGCGCAATGCCGTGAGGGCCACAAGAGCCCTCTGTCTGGACGGGTTTGGAGTCTTAACTCCGGGCTTTTCTTGTACACCGCTGGTGTAATGTCCTAGGAGGGACAAAGCTCCCCTCCAACACTCCAAAGCGGGCAGTTCGCACACCCTATGCAGAGCCTGCGGTTGCCAGCGGTGCTGTTTCCAAACAGGCGGTGATACCGCGGTCAGGATTTCACAGTGCCATTGTGGATGAGGATTACTGGGGCTCATTAAACTTCCTTCCAGCCGTCTCAGGAAGAAGAGACGTTATTGCCTTCTTCAAGTTGTTATGTGAAAATGTGAGGATCCTCCGTGAGTGACACGAGGAAACTTAAAGTTTACCGTACAGGTGTCTTGTCGATAAGTGATGGGAGTGTGTTCTCTGCTCTGTCTCCTGTATCCACCACAAGCTTTGGTCTTGCGATTGGTTGATAGAGTTGGTTCTCCTGACACCATTTGCACGGGTCCATTTTGTAGGCATCTCAGTTCGGTGTTCAGGCCATATCACCGTTGTGTCATCAGCAATATGGACCGATGACATTGGAGCTGTGTGAGGGTCCAGTGAAGTGTGTAATGGAACAGGAGAGGGCTGGGACGCCCTGGGGTACCATTTGAGGATCAAGGGAGAGATGTGTTGTTGCCATTCTGACCACCTGACTACTTCAGGACGTCCAGGATTTCAGGTGCAAGAGATCGGTTCAGTCCCAGAGTTTTAGCTTCGCAAACCAGTGTGTGGCAGGCACTATGTGTTTATTGAACTCTTCACTAAATCAAGGGGTGTTTTATTTTCAGGTGGAAACTAGTCTTTTGTAATTTTTGATCAGTATTACTGTAATTAGCAAATGATCTGATGTTGTTACATAATTATATCTAATGGTGTAAACATTAACTTTATAAAGCGCAATGCCCGATTGTCTGCCAAGGAAGCATCTTGTTCAGTTGGATTCTGACCTTTCTTAACCAAAACATCAACAACATTTGCAATTAAGTTTGATTGTGGACATTAGTAATGTAACAACATTTTTATATATATTCTCCATTTCATAGTTCTTCAGTATATTGGTTTCAGAGTGAAGAAAACTATGGGTATTTTCGTTACTTTTTTCACATTTCCTTTTAGAAACCAAAGTATTCCTTTAAATCAAGATTTAAAGTAACACAACTCTGACACATGGTCAATCAAAAAAAAAAAAAAAATTTTAATCTTAGAAGATCCAGGCCCTTTCTTCGACTACAACACAACTTGCAATCTTGTTTCTCAGACTTGACTTGCAGCTCTCTTGGCAGGTCTTCCAGCCAGTTCCATCAAACCTCTACAATTAATCCAACGCGCTGCTGCAAGATTAATCTTTAATGAGCCGAAAAGAACGCACGTCACACCTCTGTTCATCAATTTGCACTGGCTACCAATAGCTGCTCGCATTAAATTCAAGGCATTAATGTTTGCCTACAGAACCACCTCTGGCTCTGCACCCCTTTACCTAAATTCATTACTTCAGACTTATTATGCCCTCTAGAAGCTTGCGTTCTGCAATTTGTGAACGATGCATTACTGTACCATCCCAAAGAGGCACAAAATCCCTTTCACTGACTTTTTCATTAACTGTTCCCATCTGTGGAATGACCTGCCCAACTCAACCCGAGCAGCTGAATCCTTACCCATCTTCAAGAAACGGCTAAAAACACATCTCTTCCATCTTTATTTGACCCTCTAACTCTAAGCAAAACTCTCTATTCTAAATAAATTACAACATTTTATCTAATCTGTCTTCTTTTTATTTAAAAAAACACACATTTGACCCTCTATCAATTGCATATTTCTTCTCTAACTGCTAGCTTTTCTTGTAAAACTAACACTAAGTTTAAATGTTCTATATTTTACATACTAGTTTTCTTAAAAAAAAAAAAAAACAAACATCCTTCCTGCGTGTACTGCGTTAGGCTAACCAGGACTTGTAATAGCACTTGCATGTTGTTGCTCTTTTGTTGGTTTTGATTGCTTCTATAATGTCCTCATTTGTAAGTCGCTTTGGATAAAAGCGTCTGCTAAATGACTAAATAAAAATAAAATAAATACAAATATTGTAGCCTGACTGTCATCACTATGAAGCGCTCTGTGATCTGTCCATGGCTCTCACATGGGACCAAACTGAGAAATTATAGCCCAAGGGGGATAATTATCAAACCCATGATATATAATTACCTCTGGTTCTCTTTATTATACTCTCAGGTCATTTTAATTGTAAACAGTGTCTAATGCTGTGAGACAAGCAAGTTGTAATGTTTGTGGAATTATCCATCTGTACAAAGTGTATATTGCATAACACTACAAGGCAAAATTATTTTTATAACTTTAGACCAAAAACTATTCAGCTTGAATTAGGATATGATAAAGGTGCTCAGATGTAAGACAGCAAACATTTCATGCGGTTTATATTTAATGTAGGCCAACTTCTGTAGCAGTGCCACTGTATTGATGGAGAAGCAATCCATAAAATGGGGACAACAGATGAGTTTTCACTTCTCTTTGTCTTTTCACAAACAGATTAAGCAACAATTTAATGTACAGGACACAGAAAGTTTATTGCTGTTGGGTAACACCTTATTTTACAGTCATGTTCCATATTTACTATACTTATTATAGCAATTACAATAGCTAGCTAATAACTTGGTACTAAAGCTGAACCTACGCTTAAACCTAAACATAACCATGTTTTACCTTATATTACAGTTGTTTCTTGGGTTTCTGACACATCAGGAGAATTTATTAAAATGTTACATTCAACACAATGAATTGAAAGTGCCAAGACTTACTTTAAAACAACATTTAATCAGCTAGACAAACAATTAAGTTGACCTATATTAATACAATTATTATATGGGTACCAGTGACAAAAATAGTTTATTCTGAGTACTATGCATCTAAATATATAAAGAAAAAAGATTGACCAGATCGCTGCGTCATAGATAAAGAAGATGTTTATTGCGTGGCTCTGAAATCTTAGTGATGTAATTCATTAAAACTGATTTGATTTACTTCTGAGTACATCAATTCCATGATCCCCAGGTGCTTCACAGTTGCTAATTGAAAGAAAAATGCTTAACTTTACATGTTTATTTCAATTTTGGTAATATACTTTATTGAAACATAGATGATATACTAAATGGTAAACTAGATGGTATGATGACTAAATTATTAAACCCAAACGGATCCATGGCCTTATGATATATTTAATACGATTTTATGGTAGACATTTACTGTTTTTATTTAAAAAATAAAATACATATCTAAATTTCTTAGATATAGCTTATGTACAATGCAGTCTTTTACAGTAAAATATGTAAATATCAGTAGATCTCAAACTGAACTAATTTAATATTCCCTCAAGTTTATTTTCTACAGCCTTACACATAAATTGGTTGGAATAGTAATGTTGTACAGTAAATTCCAGTAGTCAGTTCTAAATCAAACAGACATGTATATTTTACATGCTTTTTGTTCCTTTATAATATGAAACTGCTTGTGAACATTTGGCTCAGTGTGGTCATTGTCTAGGAGAAAGCCCTTCATGAACCAATGTATATTTTTGTGCTGAAATCTATGTGTAAATGGACCACGTGGAGCCACTGGATTCTTTCCTAAATTCCTGCATGATTTAATAACGGAATTCATATGTGATTTCTTCTTGAATGAATGCCTTTTTGTAATCCACTTCAGCAATGTGTGAATATTGTGCATTAGCAGTGATGGCATATGGCCATTATCGACTTTTCACTATCACTCAAAGATGAACACATTTTCACGTGGTGTATTACTTGACTTCTGTTGGATTGCACCATTCATTATGAATCTCATTGCACATTTCTTGTCAAGATAACATTATGTAAATTTATAATTTAAATTTAATAAATTCTATTTTAAAAAGTATATTATTTTGTGAAATAATATTCAGTATGTATTTTATCAAATAGATACAGCCTTGATGAGCATAAGAAACTTATTTAACAAACTTTACTGATCACAAATTTTGAATGGCAGTGTATTATACTGTAAAAAAAAACAATTTTTTTACAGGTAACCTAAAATGTACATAATTTAGTCAAAGGTCAAATCAAATATAAATAGCACATTAAACTTAAAAATTACACACTTTTTTGTGCACGCTGTATAGGTCTGGTATAAAGAATTTCTTTGCTCAGGTGGCCGAAATGTCCGCCCATTAAAGAAAAGTTTTGCTCAGCAAGAAAAAGAATTAGAGGGAACTTTGCTCCTAAGCTTCTCTTGTGTGGCAATGCAAAAGTCAAAATTATAGTTTTTTTTCTTCACTAACTTCACAAGTTTCCCTTTCGACTGTACTGAAAGAGCAAGATCATTTCTGTTATTTTTCCTCTTTCATGGACAAGTACTTTCTTCAGTGTAAATGCATTTAAGTTCCTCATATTCTTCTATTTCTTAACCTTTAGCAAATGAGTTTTGAATCTCGCTGGACCTCTCGCGAAAAGTGAATCACGCTTGCTCTGTGTTGCAAGGCATGTGATTGGTTGTTGCCACTGATGTCACACATTCATATGCACATGCTCCACAAACTCAGGATCAAAGCCTGAGTTGAGAAAGTTGATGATCAGCATCATGGTACCAGCAAAGCCAGATTGGAGTGGTTTGGTTTTGTCAACTCAAAACTAATCCTGTAACCCTGAGGTTGTTCAGCCACCATCATGGTACGGGCCCCTGCTCCATGTGACCTAGTTTTCCTGAGTTGTCTTTATTCATCATTATATCCAGCTCTGTTTTGTTTATTAACTCATCAGTTCCTTTGTTTGCTTTGTGTACTTAAACCCTGAGCTCTCCCTTTGTCTCTGTCTGTTCTCATTTATTGTAGTGTGAGGTAATGTTTCTCTGAGTTTATTAAAGTCTATTTCCAGTTATTCTTCATCACGTGAGTGTTTATACTACCAACACGTTACAGTATACTGCCAACTTATCCTTAAAAATTCTTACTGAAAAGATAGCTGACATTCTGAGATAATTTCATTTCTGATATCAGGTTCAAATTAATTGTCATCCAAATTTATATCACAAAATATAGCCCAAATGTGAAATCAGAACCTCTGAAGCAAAGCGGCCTTGATTGTACTTGTTTCTTTTTTTGTACTAGCCAAATATATACCTAAATATGAAAAATGAATCTGAGTAGAAAATATTACAATCTTTCCTGTATCACAAAGCTTTTCCACATTTCAACTCTTTCAGTGCAGACAGGATGTTTTTTAAGCATGCATATCCTTGTGTTATATATTCATAATTTAAGATAAATGTGCTGGTTTAAATTAATGAATTAATTGATTAATTAGTTTGTTACATTTATATAGGCTTTTCTAGGCACTAAAAACGCTTTACATAGTAAGGGGGGAATCTCCTCAACCACCATTTTTTTGGCATTTACTCTCAGGATTTACTAAAGGCACTAAAGGATTATAAGATGTGGACAGTTATTTTTGCAGCTGAGCTTGATGTATATGCAATTGCAGGAGTTTTCCTTTCAGACGCAAAGTTCACGGGGATGAATATTTAAATGAAACATCCAAGGTGATTTACTAAGGTTTGCATTAATTTAGTGGCGTTTACTCCATTCATAGCACCCAAAAGCATTTCTTTAGCCATTTTGTGCCTGTGTTGTTGGTACATTATGTGCACCTGATTCTCATCTGTTCTGCTTGTTTGCAACCCTACTATAAATTGTGCTGCTCTTGGTAGATTATGTTGCTCATAGCTGCGCCTGTGTTCTTTAATTTGCGCTTTGTCAGTAGATCACTGCACAACTTTCAACTCCCATCGGTACTATTATGGGATTGCGATCTCACACTAATTTGCCCCGTTTAGTAAATCTGGTCCTTAATGGTTTGGGGCAGGGGTCATGATATACAGTAGACACCCATAAACATTTTGCAATGATGGTCATGCCTTTTTTATGAAAAATATTTATAAAGCTTTACCTTCTCAAAAAAAAAAAAAAATGCTGCAATGGACCAAAGACCAAACAAGCTCTTAGAAAAAACCCTAGGGTTTATTTGTTAGATCCTCACAGACCAGTTGCCATGAGAAAAAGTGTTATTTATAAGCAGGTCAGTGGTCATTACAGCCTCCATATTTTGAGACTATGTACTGTAAGATTTGACCACAGGTGTAAGGTAATGGTTGAATGTCTTTGGATTTTTTTCTTTTAAGAAGTTGATTTTAATGGATCCTATTTGATGAACATGGACAATATAACATATTTTCCTACCTACACCCTGATGGAACCAAGAGACTCTAAATCATACAGACATGTATATTTCACATGCTTTTTGGTGCTCTATATTATGATAATACTTGTCAACACGTGGGTAAGTGTTGTTATTGTCTTGGAGAAAGCCCTTCATGAACCAATGTACATTTTTCTGTGCAATCTGTGTGTGAATGGTATTTATGGAGCAGCAGGATTTTATCCTAAATTCCTACATGATTTAATGCTGGATTCATATGTGATTCCTTCTTACATGTGTGCATTTCAAGCTTTTGTGATCTACACTTCAGTTATGTGTGACTGTACAACAATAACTGTAATGGCATATGACAGACACGTGGCCATATGTCAACCTTTAGACTATCATACAAAACTGAACAAATTTTCATGCAGTGTATTACTTTGCTTCTGTTGGATTCTACCCTTTGTTTACATGATCGTTCTTCTTGTGTTGTCAAATAGGCTGAAACTGTGTAAATATCACATTAATAAATTGTACTGTGACAATTGGTCTATGGTAAAACTTTCATGTGAGTCAACTGTCATCAATAATATGTATGGATTTTTTGTAATTTCATTTTATTCTTGCTTGACTGTTTTTGTTATTTTGTCATATATAAAACTTATCATGGCATGCAAAGCATCATTAGAGTGCAGAAGGAAATTTTGGCAGACATGTGTACCTCATATGTTTACAGTGATGAATTATGTTGTTGCTGTGTTTTTTGATGCCATGTACAGCAGATATGGCTCAAGCAATATCTCAGAGAATCTGCAAATTTTTTTGGCTCTAGAGATGCTTGTTGTGCCACCTCTTGTCAATCCAGTAATCTATGGGTTAAAACTCCATGAAGTACGCAAAAGAATCTTGAAATCCTTTGTTAATATCAGAAGACAATAAAGGATACATTCTTACGTTATTGTTCTATTTTTCTTGCATGTACAATGTGAAAGCAAAGAATTTATTACATTGCTGAAAAACTGCCTTGCTTTAGGAAAAACTGTACGTTTATTGTAAATAACTGATGGCAAGTTATGACAATATCATGACACTAACAGTTCGTATTGTTTTCCTAAATATTGCAGGTCACAGTGGCCAATTGTCAACCAGGAGTAGTAGTTTTTAATAATAATTATAAGGCCTTCATATGCTTGGATATGAATTATGTTCTCAATGAAGACGTGTGTTTTTTTTGAGACACACGTGTTTATTTAGACACTATTATTAATTATTTTTTGCCATTCTATTCTATTCATTCCAGCACCAAAGGACAATGTTAATATGATGCTAGTAAGTAATTCCAAAATCTGTATAGTGATTATCTATATCTAAAATCTATATTTTTTAATTTTTCCACATTTAGACATCAGGGGATCAAATTATAGAGATATTCTATGTTTTTTTGCACCACATTCTCAGTTTTGACTCTTTTGTTCTCAAATATTTCTCATGTCTCATTTGTGTCTACTTCTATTTCCTACCTGGTCTCATGGCATAAACGTACTTGGGGGCACTTTTTAGCGAGACCAAGAAAATGGGAGGGTCAAAAAGGCATCTAAACTGGAAATGAGTTTCTTCCCAGTCTGGGGTATCTTCATTGTCTGTGTTCTCTATGTCCATTTCACCACCAGGCCACCTTCAGAAGGGAGACAGAGTAGAAGGAAGGCATGTCAGTAAGCAACATATGACAAGATTCACCCTTTTTGCTCTTCAGCCGGTCATGTCTGGTTAATTTTCAGCTCGGCCTCTTCTAAGCCTTCCAAAGTTTCAGCATACTGTTC